>VXBN01010521.1:108161-119197 GCA_013397395.1 Sinosuthora webbiana
AAAAAAAAAAAAAAAAAAAAAAAAAAAAAAAAAAAAAAAAAAAAAAATCCGTCCTCCCACACAGTGCTGGAGGGAGCCCAAAGCCCCGTGAAGCTGCTGTACAAAGGGATGCAGGGTGTGCCCGGCCAGAGCGCAGCAGGGCCGGCTGTGGAGCACCACGGAGAGCCTGGGGAGGGAGCTGCTGGTCCAGAGGCAGGGCGGGTGTGCCCCTGGCACCCAGACTGGCACCGGGGTGCGGGCAGGGGGGCAGAGACCCCAGATCAGAGCCCCCTCAGCTCTCAGGGTCACGCTGGCAGTGTCGGTCTGCGTTTCCCACACTGCTGGGGAGCACCTTTGGGTGGGGTTGGATCTGGTTTTAACAGTGTGAAAACGGCATCTCCCCTCCTGGGAAGCTGAAATGGGACCTGCAGTCACTGGGGTGTGCAAAGAGCAGCTCTTGGGGTGAGGTGAATCGGCAAGAGGGGCTGCACTGAGCATCCTGGGCCCCCTCCCAGCCCCGAGGGCGTCAGCAGGGAAGGGACAGGCAGAGCTGGCATCCCACCAGGTGGGATTGGTGGCAGGGGTGAGCAGAAGGGTTGCAGGGCAGCCAAAGGGTGGCTGTGCAGGCAGGGGCCATCCCAGGCTGGAGGCTGCAGTGTTCTGGGAACAGGGATAACTCCATGTTTCTAATTCTTTGCTTGCCGTGGCCCCAGAGAGGCCACGCTTGGAGCAGCAAAGCAGATTATGGCTCAAGTTCTTATTGTGTGTTCTGCAGACCTGTGACTTTAACCCCTTTCTCGCAGTTTGCAGATGCTCCTGGCAGCAATTAAAAAAACCCACAGCTGACTTCTGTGGGTTTAACCCTTAGTGCCGCCCTGGAGCTGAGAAATGACTTCCCAGTGGAAGTCCTGTCGTGCTGGCAAGATGACTGCGGGGAGACTTCTGCCATCTGCAGCTCAGCATGTTTTCCACTTGGCAGCCCAGGCGAATATTTTGTCGGGGCTATCAGGACGTTCTCCTGCTGGAAGCCGGGGAGGTCTCTCGGACAGCTCTGCATCCCCCACGTGCTCACCCCGTGCGGCGGGAGGAGCAGCCTGGTGGGGGGAGCGGGGCTGTTTATTCCGTCCTCAGGAACGTGCAGGGACCTGCCAGGAGCTGGGAGCTGGAGCTGGGTGGTGGCTGAGCACGCACGGAACACCCACGGCCCCGGGGAGTGCGGCGGGCGAGACCCCCCCCGAAAACACAGAAATGCAGCAGCAGCTGCGAGGGAGCTGCCCCTGCCAGGCCCTGGGGTGTGCAGAGAGAGGGGTGAGGAGGAGCAGGGATGTAGAGATGATTGGAAGGGTTTGAACGTCGCCGGCCGGGCCAGGGAGGGATTGTCCCGCTCTGCTCTGCACTGGGGCAGCCCCACCTCCAGTGCTGGGGGCACTTTGGGCACCACAAGATCAGAAGGATCCAAAGCTGTTGGAGACTGTCCAAAGGAGGGACACGGAGCTGGGGAAGGGGCTGAGGGCACTTGGCTCGTTCAGCTGGAGCAGAGGAGACTGAGGGGAGGCTCCTTGGGGGCTGCAGCTCCTCCCCAGGGGAGGCAGAGGGGCAGGGGCTGAGCTCTGCTCTGGGACAAGGACAGGAGCCCAGGAGGGGCTGGAGCTGTGTCAGGCCTTGGGATGGAGCTCAGGGAAAGGTTCTTCCCCCCGAGGCTGCTGGGGCACTGCCCAGGCTCCCCAGGGAATGGTCCCAGCCCCGAGGCTGCCAGAGCTCCAGGAGCGTTTGGACAACGCTCTCAGGGATGCTCAGGGTGGGATTGTTGGGGTGTCTGTGCAGGGACAGGGTTGGACTGATGGTCCCTGAGGGCTCCTTCCAGCTCAGGGTATTCCATGGTTCTATGAACAGATCTTTGATTTGGTGATGCTGGAGCCCCAGGAGAGGCTGAGGGAGCTGGGAAAGGGGCTCAGCCTGGAGAAAAGGAGGCTCAGGGGGGCTCTTGTGGCTCTGCCCAACTCCCTGACAGGAGGGGACAGCCAGAGGTATTGGGCTCTACTCCCCAAGACCAAGCAATGGGACACAGCCTCAAACTGCCCCAGGAGATGTTCAGATTGGATATGAGGAAAAATTTCTTCACTGGAAGGGTGAAAGTCGATTCCAGCTGAGGCTTTACTGCCAAAACCTGTGGCCCACCATGAAGCAGGTGACAAGGGGAATGTTTTTCGTGTGACTTTGGGATCAGTATCCAGGAGCCACAGGCTCTAGGGGGCTGTTGTGTGTCCTGTGACCCAGCAGTAGAAAAGAGCCCCTCATGGGTAGCAGGGGACCCATGTGGGTGGTGGGAAAGCCTGAAAAACCTGGAGCTGCTGCTGCCAAGTGCCCTGGCTGCACTGGCACAGCCCTTGAGCCACAAATCCCAGTCCCCTGCAGTCTCTGCTGTTTTTAACTTGGATTCCATAGAAAATGAGGCCTGTGGAGCCAGCCCGGGGCTCACAGCTCCTCCCCCAGAGATAAACTTTGACCTGGTGGAACAACTCCCAGGCTGGAGGAGCAGAAATCCCTGCAGTGCTGTTTGTAGGGGCTGCCAGGGCTGCTGTGGGGCTGAGCAGCCCCTTGGGAGGGTCAGGGGGCACCTGAGGCCAAAAAGGGACCAAGCTGTGGGATGTGGCACCACGACAACCCCGATAGCCCCTATGTGCTTATTGGGTGGTGTCAATTCTTCGTTTTACAGAAGAACCTTGAGGCTTTCATTCCTTTAAAATAACACAGCCCAGAAATGCTGTTGGGGTGGTGCAGCTGTCAGGTCCTGCTCACACTGTTTTCCCACTGATCCCACTGTTCCCAGTGCTCCCACTGGGGTGCTGCTCTCACTTCCCCACTGCTCCCAGTACTCCAAGTTCTCCCATGTCTAGAAGATGTCAGCGGAAGGCCTGGCAGGGGATGCACTAAAAGTATTTCCTCCCCCCGGGTCAAGCTGGAAGCAGAAATCTGTGTTTGTGTTAATTTCCCCCTCAGAATAAGGGAAAAAAAAAAGGAAAAGGACACCTGAGCTCATAATTTGCAAAAGTTGGATGAGAAACCTGGAAGCCGCCGGGCCCTGCATCTTTAAAAGCAGTTAAATTCCTCTTCCCTGCACTAGGAGGCACCTTGAACCTTCCTCTTGGCCCCGAGCAGCGCCCATCTGCTTCCTATTACCTTCCCCTGGCGCTGCCCCCGGAGCCGGCCAGGCAGCCGCGCTTTCAGGGAATTCTGTCTGCAGCGCCGCGCCTGAAATTAGGAACAGTTGTCATCTGCCTCGCTCCTTCTTCTCCGCTCTCCTCGCTGCATTCCGGTTGGAATTTTACCCCCCCTCTCCCAGCCCTTTTCCTTCGCGGGGGTTGTTGGGGTGGCAGGAGGTGACCTGGCCGCCGCGGTGGCATTGTCCCCGCTGTCGCTCGGGTTCACGCGGCCGAAGCCACCCCTTGGCACCGGGAGCCGGGAGCGTCAGCCCGGGCCGAGCCTGCCAAGGACAGCGAATTCCTTGGGAAGGAGCAAATCGGAAGCGGCCCAAGCGAGGGAGGCACGGGACCGGAGAGGTCACCCCGTGTCCCCGAGCTGTCCCCGAGCTGTCCCAGCCCGGCCCGTGCGATCCCCGTGTCCCGCCGGGGCTCCGCGGTCCTCGGGAAGCTGCAAAGTGAGGTGATGGAAAACTTGATAGGGACGGGAGCAGCAGCGCTCCTCCGGCTCTCTGCTCCTTCCTCGGGGTGCTGCCGCTGCTCCTCGGCCTTGGGGAACGGAGCAGCGCTGGCAGGGAAGGGCCCGCGTTCTCCCTGCTGCCGGCAGGGAGGGATCGCAGCCGGGCTCTTCCCCCCCTCCCCAAGCCCGGCCCGCAGGAATTTTGCAGCTGGAATTCCTGCCTCGTGCTACTCCCAACGCGCCTCCTTCCCCCAAGGTCAAGGCTGCGGGCTCCTGGCGCCGGCGGCTCCTTCCCGGCCGCTGTTCCGGGGGATGCGGAGCAGGGGAAGGGCAGGGGGGACACGGGGGCACCGCGCGGGGTCACGGGGAGGCGGGGGGGAGGACGGGAAGCAACGACAGCCTGCAGGAAAAGGGTTCAACAGCTGGAAAACGGGAAATCAGTCGTGTGAAGCCCAGGAGAAAATCCGCTTTAGCTGGGCTCCGTGGGCTTTGGAGCTGTGGCAGGGTTTAAAAGCTGGAATCTCGAGTTTTGGGAGACTTAAGCGAGGGCTTTGCTTTCAGCTTCTCCCTTTTCCAGCCCAGTTCCTGCAGCCGGGAGCGGGCACAGAGCAGCCCCCACGTGCCTTGCCTGGCCCTGGCTCTGCCCTGGCCGTGCCACAGCCCGGGGGTGGCACCACAGGTGATGCTGCCATCGGATCTCGGCATCCTCGGCACAATTCCTGCCCCAACCTTCTTCCCCCCGCTCCCTGATTCCCATTACCTGTCCCAGGGAAAAGGAGCAGCCCAAGGTGAGAGCTGCCCCCTCTCAGGCAGTTTATCCCCGGGTCACCCACAGGATGCACAGGTTTGGAGGCCACCATCGTGTCGTGTCTGGGCTTTGCAGAGAAAATCCTGGCGTGGCCCCAGGGGGGACTGGGGAGTCCAGGCTGAGGCCTCACTGAGGATCTTTGGCCATTCTTAGCTGCAAACAGGCAGTGAAAAAAATCTTCATCTTTAAATTATGCAACTCCAAATTGTGTGTTAAAGCTGCGTGTTTCATCTCCTACCGTTAATGCCTAGTAGGGGGAAAAGACGTTAATTCAGGTTAATGGCTTTAAGTTGAAGGAGGGGAGATTTAGATAAGATTTTAGGAAGAAATCCTTCCCTGTGAGGGTGCCCAGAGCAGCTGTGGCTGCCCCTGGATCCCTGGCAGTGTCCAAGGCCAGGCTGGACAGGGCTTGGAGCAGCCTGGGGTAGTGGAAGGTGTCCCTGGCTCTGTGGGATGAGATGAGCTTTAAGGTCCTTCCCAACCTAAACCATTCTGTGATGTCCCTGGAGCACCAATATCATTCATGGCACAGTAAAGATGGGAAAACAGGAGCGGAAATTCACTTTCAGGGATTCAGATTCCCATCAGGACAGGAAAGGAGGCAGCAGATCCCAGGAGGACCCATCTCCCTTGGCCTGAGCTCGGCCTGGACTGTTTAAACCAGCCCAGAGCAGAGCAAGGCAGGGGTTAAGGGCTTCCTTACTGGGGTGAGGACCACACCCAGGCCCTGGCTGCCGACACCTTTGCAAAGAGCACCCTCCTCCCATCTCCAGCCTCTTCCCATGCTCGGGANCAGGGCTTGGAGCAGCCTGGGGTAGTGGAAGGTGTCCCTGGCTCTGTGGGATGAGATGAGCTTTAAGGTCCTTCCCAACCTAAACCATTCCGTGATGTCCCTGGAGCACCAATATCATTCATGGCACAGTAAAGATGGGAAAACAGGAGCGGAAATTCACTTTCAGGGATTCAGATTCCCATCAGGACAGGAAAGGAGGCGGCAGATCCCAGGAGGAACCATCTCCCTTGGCCTGAGCTCGGCCTGGACTGTTTAAACCAGCCCGGAGCAGAGCAAGGCAGGGGTTAAGGGCTTCCTTACTGGGGTGAGGACCACACCCAGGCCCTGGCTGCCGACACCTTTGCAAAGAGCACCCTCCTCCCATCTCCAGCCTCTTCCCATGCTCGGGAGCTCATCCTGCCTTTCCCAGGAGCTCATCCTGCCTTTCCTCCTGAGCTCCTTCCCGCAGGTTGGGGATTTCCTCCTGCCTTTCCCGGGAGTTCATCCTGCCTTTCCCGGGATTTCATCCTGCCTTTCCCGGGAGTTCATCCTGCCTTTCCCAGCCCTGCTCCACCAAGTGGGATCTGCACCACTGCTGCAGATCTTTATCTGCCACCTCTGCAGGGAGGTCTGGGTTTGGCTCCTGGGCAGCGTCACCGCCGGGATATTTGGGATTCTCTGGGAGGTGAGGGATGTGCTGCACTCATCCCACACTCATGGAATGGGTGGGCAAGAATAAAACCCCACAGGCTTCGTGCAAGTCCCCGGCACGATTCGAGTTTGATGTAATCGCCTCAGACTGAGTGGAAATTCTCGGTGAGCCAGGAATCTTTCACCGGAGCAATTAGCAGAGCATTTTAAAGAACAAATGCGATTGGAATCTCGGGATCCATTTGTGGATGGGGTTGAGGGTGAGTTCCCTGAATGGGTTCTTTGTTTTCCATCACTGTTTTAGCTTCAGCCAGTACACCCTGAGAGCAAGTGCTCTTCCCTCAGTGCGGCGACAGTCCTAAAAGTGTGTTTGAAATCCAGGGAAACCCTAGAGAGGGTTTCTGGGCTGCTGCTCACCACCCCCCTGGCCAGTGCTGTTATTTCCTGCTCTCTTTAAGGGATCAGGTGACGCAGGGCGCTCTTGGGGCTGCTCTTCCCCGAGGGTGTTGCCGCAGGATGAAGGATTCCCATCGATCCTGAGCTCCTTCCCGCAGGTACCGCCTTCATCCCAGCTGGGCGAAGCCCCGGGAGTGCAGCGTGGAGCAGGAGCCGATGGGGTTAACTCATCCTCAAACACTTCCCATCCTTTTCTCCCCTTTTCCTCTCCTGCCTTCTCCAGGATCCCTCTTTCCTCATTCTCCCGCCCGCCTCGTGTCCCTGTCCCCCATCCCCTGACTGATCCCCGCCTGTCCCCGCAGGGGCGATGCCGGAGCTGGGGACGAGCCCGTGCTGACCCCGCTGTGCTGGCCCGGCCCCGCCCGTCCCCGCCGGCCTCGGGAGAGCTCGGAGCGGCCCAGGATGCCTGCGGAGGGACCCGGGACTCCTCTCTGGACATAAGGGGTGGCCGAGGGAGAGACATGTGGGGACGGCGCCCTCCCAGCCGGCACAGATCTCCTCCCTGCTCCGACACGAGCGGCGCTGACCATGGCCACAGCCTGGAGGCTCCTCACCTGGACCCTCACCCTCGGCCTGGCCGGGGGCTCCTTCCCCGGCTACTCCTTCCAGTCACAAGGTAGGATGGATGGGATGGGAATATGGGATGGGATGGGATCCAGGGGATGGGATGGGGCAGGAATCATCTCCTGGATTTCCCCTTGTACCTCCCCTGCACCGCCTCTGGGCTGTGCCGGGTGTCATTCCACGCCCCTGCAGCACCAATGCCATTCATGGCACAGCAAAGATGGGAAAACAGGAGTAGAAATTCACTTTCTATGGGATTCAGATTCCCATAAGGACAGGAAGGGAGCGTGGCAGATCCCAGGAGGACTCAGGGACGGGATGGGATGGGGAGCTGGATCCATCTGTGGAGAGGGGAGCTGGATTCACTTCTGGAGAGGGGAGCTGGACCCACCCATGGGGAGAGGAGCTGGATTCACCTGTGGGGAGAGAGGAGCTGTATCCATCTTTGCTGGATCCGCCCATGGGAAATGGAGCTGGATCCACCCCACTGCTGCCGGCAGAACCCTAGTGCTGGCCTGGGCAGGGACTGGGGGAGCAGGTGGAGACACCTCCAGCTCTGCTCCTGCCCAGCTCCTCCCACTCCCCTGGCCGGGGTTTTCCATCAGTCTCCAAGGAATGGAGGTGTTCTGCTCTCGGGTGCTGCACCCCGTGATTCTGGCAGGATTCAGAGCAGTTGGGTCAGAGCTGTGACAGGCTTGGAAAGGAGCTGTGGTGGCAGCAGGGGGTGGTTCCCTTCCAGGGAGCAGCACATCCTCGGGTGAGCAGAGGATTTGTTAGGAGGAGCTCTGTGTGTGCTGGGTCCTTGGGGTACCCAGGGGTGGAGGGCAGTGCTGGAGCACCCAAACCCTCTGCCCAGCTGAGTGTGGACAGGACTGTGCTGCTGGAGGAGCAGGTTTGGCTTGTGCACACATTTTTACAGTGTATTTGTGCCCATCTGGCGTTGAAACTCCTGTTTACACAGAGTCACACTTGGGGACTCGAGGAAAGGGGAATGTGGGTCTCTTGCCCACAGCTTTGTGCTTTGGTACCTGATTTTATTCCAGGTTAGGGGTGAAGGGACTGGAAAATGGGCTGGAGCCTTGAGCCCAGCCTGGAGTCCAAACAACACTCACAGACAACAAAGGGGAGTTAAACTGATTAATGGTAATATTGTTGGGATTATTCCATAAAAAGCAAGGTGAACACTGCCACCAGGCACCAGAGGTGAGAGGAGCAAGCTCTGGGGTGGGACATTTGCTGTGCAAACCCTGGCAGTGTCACTGACACAGCCAAAATCCTGCAGCCTTCCTGTGCCCAGCCCAACCCTGGCAGGGTCACAGGCAGTGACATTCCTGGGCTGGTGAGCAGTGCAGGCTGTGGTCACCAGGGCCCTGGGCTGGGGAGAGGGACAAAAGCAGCCAGAGCCCCTCAGTGTCCCTGGGCACAGCACAGGAGAGCAGCTGGGCACGTTCTCCAGGCAGATCTGAGGGACCCCCAGCTCCCGGTGCTGTTCTCCACAGGCTCTGGTAGTGCCTGGGGGCTGTTCTGGGCATCCCATCAGTTCCCACCCTGCTCCATGTGCAGCCCCACCAGGACTGCTGTGGGATCAGCCCATCCCAGCTCACGATGGGATCCCCCATGGGGTGACACAGCTCCATTAAACCCGGGATTAACACCCCTGTGCTCCCCCAGGGCAGGCCCTGAGCAGCTCTGGGGGTGGCTCCCAGCCCCGTGGTGCTGCAGGGATGTGGGGCCATGGGGTGGATGTGGTGTGTTGGGAGCACCACGCCAGGACTGCTGCCTGTCCCTGTCCAGTCCCTGTCCCCTTCCCAATCCCTGTCCCTCCCCAGTCCCTGACCCTGTCCCAGTCCCTGTCCTTTTGCCAAACCCTGTCCCTGTCTAGTCCCTGTCTCCTCTCCAATCCCTGACCCTGTCCCAGTCCCTGTCCCCTTCCCAGTCCCTGTCCCCTTCCCAATCCCTGTCCCCTTCCCAATCCCTGTCCCCTGTCCCAATCCCTGACCCTGTCCCAGTCCCTGACCCTGTCCCAGCCCCTGTCCCTTCCTCGTCCCTTTTCCCTCCCCAGCCCCTGTCCCTGCCCAGTCCCTGCTGGCCCAGGGGCCCCTCTTGCTGTCAGGGCCCTGTTTTTGGTGTCACCCAACACCTCGCCAGGCTGCTGAGACAGTCCCTAATCCCCACAACACCCTTTGGAGGGGGTGAGGCTCTGTTATCTCCTGGGGGCAGCTGCAGAGTGAAGGGCAGTGTTATCACCAGCCCTGGGCCCAGGGCCTGCAGCTCTGCAGCAGAATCCTCGTGCCCCACGTGCACCACTCCAGATCAGTGCATTTGGTTTGTGCAGGAGAAAGATTAAAGGTATCAGCCATGAGCTCTAATTTTAATCTTTGTGGGGAGCAGCAGCCTGGCACTGAAGGGCTCCCCGAGGCAGCAGAGAGGTTCAGATGTAGCCTGGACACTCCGGGTGTGGTTTGTGACAGCTCAGGGAACAGCTGGAATCGTTGGAACAACTTTCCCAGAGCAGCTGTGGCTGCCCCTGGATCCCTGGAAGTGCCCAAGGCCAGGCTGAAGGGGGCTTGGAGCAGCCTGGGACAGTGGAAGGTGTCCCTGCCCATGGCAGGAGGTGGCACTGGATGAACTTTAAGGTCCCTTCCAACCCAAACCATCCCAGGATTCTATTCCATGATGATTTTTTCCATTTGAGCCATTCCCACTCTAAAGCATCACTTCCCAAACCCTTTTTGTGATGCAGGGCACTGCTCCTGGCCTCTCCCCGTGCCTCAGTGTCCAGAGTGACGTCCCTGAGGAGATGCAGTGTCCAGCCCCACACCACCCCCAGGTTCTCACACTCCACCTCACCCTCAGGCTCTGGACACATTTTTCCTCCTGGAAGTGTCTCTCAGGTCAGGATCAGAGCCTCCAGCCTGGAGTTCCCAGGTGCTTTGTAGCCACAGTGAGCACAAACCACCCTCTGATTCACTCTTTTCCGAGCCCACATGGGCTGCAAAGAGGCAAAAAGGAAAACAAAACACTTCCCACAGCAAATTTTTTCCAAGCCTGAAGTCATTTCTAAGTGCAAAAAATCCCCCTTGTTTGCCCAGCCCCATCCCAGGGAGGTGCTGGGATGCAGGAAAAGCTGGAGCACGGGAAGTTAAAAACCTAATAATGAGTTCTGGCAAGGCAGAGGTGCCAGCAGTGTTCGTGGTGGGGAAAGATGGGAGCTCACCCCTAATTCCAGAGGGTGGAAGGGCTCTGCCATTCCTGGTGGCCAAGGAAACCGTCCTGTCAGGCTCCCACTCTGGAAAACAGAGGGAAAGGAAACTTTCCAGTGCTGCCCTGTGGTGAGAGTGCAGTTTGGAGCTGGCTGAGTTTCTGATGGCTGGGAAGGCTCTGGAGGGGGGGGGTTGTGGAGCCAGGCAAAATTCAGCCACCCTGGAACACCAGGCCCCTCCTGTTTGCTTAGGAAACAACAACAAATGGGATGCAGAAAGCACAGGGAAACTTTTCCAGAGGGAACAGAGGGAAAATCCCCTCCCATGAGGGCTGGGGAGGCTCAAAGCCTCCAGGCACGAGGGGTTCAGGAGGACACTCAGTGAGGAGGAGCTGTCCTGCTCCAGCACATGGATATTTCCCATCTTCAGCCCAGGCCTCTGGGGCTGAGGGCTCAGACAGAGCCAGATCCCTGCTCAGATCCAATCTGGCAGTCCCTGGGACGTTTTCCTTTGGAAAGGAGGAGTTTCTGCCAAGGCTGCAGGGTGCCAGTTGGTTTGACAGCCTGCAGGGCTGCATTGCTGTGTGAGCACAGGAGCTGGGGGACAGTGCCCCTGTCACAGCACAGGGGCTGGGGACAGTGCCCCTGTCACAGGGTGGCACCACACAGGCTCAGCTCAAGGGCCCCAAGAGGAGCTGCTAAGCCAGGCTGAGGTGATAAAAACCAATCCAGGGAGCTGGGAAGGCAGGATGGGGTCATAGACAGAGACCTGGCTGGAGAATTGGGATGTCTGACTTCTTCCCCTGCTCGTTTTCAGCACCACTGGGGGAATTCTGGTGGCCCTCTCTCTTATTTTGATATCAGGATTGGGCATTTCAAGGACTTTGTGTCCCTGTGGCTCCTGCAGGTCTGACTGGGGAGGTTGGGCTGGTGCTGTGGTTTTG
>VXBN01010522.1:811-14229 GCA_013397395.1 Sinosuthora webbiana
GGTGTTGCGGCAGGAGCAGCGCTCCGCGGGGTCCCGCGGCCCCGCCATGGGCCAGGCGGGCACGGGCTGCCGGCCGCAGCTCCTGCCGCGGGTGCGTCCCACGCCGGGACCCGACGGTGCGGTCTGTGCGGGCGCCGGAGGAGAGGAGAAGGACAGGAGAGGAGTTCCAAGCCGCCTTTTGCCCTTCGGGGCCGGGGAGGTAACGCGGAGTTTTCAGAGGTGGGTGCGGCCGGGGCCCTCCCTCGCCGTGGCTCACGGGCTTCCCGAGACGGGCAGGAGGGCCGTCCAGGCTTCCCGCTCTGCGCTCCGCCGAGCCCCCCTTTCCGGTACCCGTGTGCTGCTCTTTCCTGATTCCTCGTTTACCGTAGCCCGCAAAAAGTGACTTTTTGAATGTATAGTGAGCTGAACAAATTCACTGGGGAATCAGGTGTGTGTCATGGGCCTGTTACAAGGGGAAGTCAGGTACAGCAGGAGGAAAGAGCCTCTGGAATCAAGACTGTGTCATGCACAGTTTTCTGATGAAAACTCACATGTAGTGGACAGTAGGGATTTAAACTAAATTTGGGGCTACCTCTTGGGATCTAGCGCCTTGAACTACCTGTAGTAAATAGGATTTAATGTGATCCTTGGGTATATGAACAGAGAACAAGCCCAGGGAAAGGACTTCCGCAGTATCTAATGGAATCAATAAAACCAGTGTTACAATATTAAATACAGAACTAGCTTCCATGTTGTAAGGAGGAGGCTGCAGAATTAAGGGGTGAGAGGTGAGGTGCAGGTGATCCTGAGCTGGAGACCACTGCCTGTTGAGGAGTTAAGGAGATCACATGGCGGTGAGCCTGTGCTGCATGCCCAGTGTGGCCCTCACACCTGTCTGTGCCTAAAGGATAGCCTCAGCCAACCCATGGTACCAGAGGAGGCTGCAAAGCTCCCATTTGGTACCAGTGATCAGAAAACCTAGACTTCTGTTTCTTGTTTTCTCCAAATCTGCTGCAGCTGTTACTTCATCACTAAAGGTTATTGTTCTATCTGAGAGCAGAACACAGACAGTGGTGTACATTTTGCAGAGTTTGCTCTTTCAGCATACAGGGGAGTGACAGCAGAAGTAAAAGACTTTGAAACAAGCGTTAGCAATTCCAGTTGGTAAGTCACAAGAATATCACTGGTGTGATGTGCCAGAGCTTTATGCAGTAGCAATGATGGAAAGGATCTTTCCAAGTCCAAAACCTACCCTGCAGCCTGGTGTTCTTGACACTGGTAAGTGACTGTGGTTTGAGTGGCTTCTGGCTGAGAAGAACATTAAGCTCAGATATGGCAGTGCTAGTCAGGTGTCCAGATAATTAGCTAATACCTAACAGGCATGCACTTCTTCTCCTTGTCTTTGAAAGAAGCAACTCCTCTCCTCTCCTCTCCCGCCAGTACTTGCAAAGAAAAGCTGTATGTATTTCTTCTCTCCCATCTAGGAAAGACAGCCTTGGCACCTGAGAGTGTAAAACAGCCAGGCAGGCTCTGAACAAGGTTCTATATCTCCTGCTGCACTCAGCACCTAGGGCAGGTTGGATCTTGGTGATTCCCTTTTCTGTGCACAGGTGTTCTGAGACAGGTGTGTCAGCTCTGAATTTTTCTCTAGGACACAGGCACTTTAAAGCTATGTCCTGTAGCTCCTAACTTGTCAAATCTAAGAGTTAGTTAGCATGACTACAGTGATAGCTTCTCCCATGTTCTGTTCTCAATTTCTTTGAATGGATTGACACTATGTTAGAGTAAGAGCTGTTTACATAGGATAAATTTGTCAAGAGAAAAAGGGGTAAGCTACTTGATGTCATGTAGACGTTTAGGTCTTAAAGAGTTACCCAGATGAAAAAGCCTTTCTTACACCGAGATAACCAGGGAGAAGAATGGATGTGTGGCTGGGAATAAATTACAGAGACAAATCTATCCATAGCCAGACACCAAGAAGATTTCTGGGAAAACCTGGCATTAGACCATGTTGTGGAGGATTCACTGACATTGCAACAGACATGAAGAGATGGTATCCAGCTGTAAAAAACAGCCATGAAGTGTTAAGTGACTTTAAGCTCAACACGGCAGAAAATAAAATTTAACCACTTGTCCTAGCCAGTTTCTTCTTTCTGGCTCCTCAGGAGCTTGAGACAAACTCTGGTAATGATCAAGAGGCAGGAACTGGCCTAGTGGCAGGAGCTATCCATTCAGGCTACCCATGACACTGGCCTCAGGTGGTGCCCTTAGGTTAGCTCTGAGACTTGGGAATCTCACCAATGGAATGGGAAAATTGCTCCTCCAACTCTCAATTCAGAATGGACTTGAAGTAAGATGTATATGCCAGTCTTTTCCCAGAACCTGGATTCTTGTCCTTATTCCCTGGCTTATTGATGCTTTTGGTATTAATTTCTAATAGGATAAAATCTGAAATGCTTCTTGGGGCAGAATCATTGCCCCATAGGTAAATACTCGCAGAGCAACATTTGTGTTTCCCAATGCTAAAGAAATGGTGAAAAGGAAAACTGATACAGGTATCTAACATGCCTAGAAGACAGCTGGGACAAATAACTGGTGCCTCACCTTTAAGCAGATTGTACTTGCATCTTTGCAAGGTTTGTGGGGACTCAGCAATACAATCAATAAATTTCTAATATCCCCAGTGGCCTCATCTCTAGGTGGTGTCAGAATGTACCTAACACAGGTACATTGTCCACTTCATTCATGGAAATTTCCCTGGAGTAAATTTTTTGCCTGTAACACAATCTTGCTGGAATTTTTCTTGATACAATTTGTGACAGTTGGTCTTTTCCCAGCACAAGGACACTTGCATTATCAAATTCTTAGCTGGCTTATTTCTGCCTTGCTTTTGAAATGCCAGAACAGAGGGACATTTACTAATGCACCAGGCTGTCATTGGAAAGTGCTTTGCCAATTGTGTGAGATACACTGTACACTGGAATAAAAAACAAAATTGCTGTCATCAGGAAGACTTTTATCCCATTTCTTCCATCATAATGCAGCATCAAGCATACCTGTGCCATTTATGAAGGAAATTTCACTAACATGATCTTTACAGTGCCCACCATAGCACCTGACAAAGACAGGTTGTATCCTATCCTATCCTATCCTATCCTATCCTATCCTATCCTATCCTATCCTATCCTATCCTATCCTATCCTATCCTATCCTATCCTATCCTATCCTTTCCATGTATTTCAATGAGGCAGGAGTACTCTGTGGGCTGCTTAGATACTGCTGTGTTTGCATGCCTGGCTGCAACAATAGGACTTTGTTACCTGTGCTAGGCAGTGACAGCCTATGGCCCTGAGCTTCCCTGACCCCAGGTAACATGGGAAATGCAGCACCTCAAAGCCCTGTGTCCAAAGGGAGCAGTTTAATTGTCAAGCTGGGGGCTGCCAGTGGGAGATGTGTGTGTGCCCTCTGTGCCTTCACCAGCCAGCCTGCAAGAAAGGATCACTTTTCCCTTGGCCTTCAGGAAAATGCCCACAAAGGAATGGTGGGGGTGGCTGGGTGACGGGGGCAGCAGAATGGGAGGTGATTTCCTGGTTTCCTCTCGGGTGGCTTGTCTGTCTAAAAGAGAAGATTCCAAAGAAAGCCCAGAAGTTATTCTGGCACCAGGACCCAGAACTAACAGATGTTTATTGATGTTGAGGAGCTGCTTTTCCTTTCCTCTGTGAGTGCACAGTGACACTGTGAAATTGTCAGATGCTGGGTGCTGGCAGGATGGGTGACTTCTCTGCTGCAAGATGAGACTGCATTCATTTGATTTTTTGTTTTTGGTGAGAATGAAGATGCCTAAGTTTATTAACTGTCTGGGTGATACTGTGGATAGAAACTGTCTGTTTCAATTGAACATTATCATGATGAACAGAATTTCAGTTTATCAGTGTAGCATACCAGAAGAGCAAGGTGAACTGCCATATTTTATTACTTTAATTCTGGGGAATGTTTCTTTCCAAGCTGACTCAAAGAAAAATTCCTGTCTCCACAGTGATTTCATAATCATGAGGTTTCCCAAGAAGACTGCATAAAACCCTGGAAGGCGATGATGTGATGTAATGTGAACATCATTCTACTGAAGAACCTAATCAACTTTTGTATTTTTATATCCTTATAAAGGGACCATAACATTTCACTTTTCTTAATGTACATGAATGATTTCCCAACTTGCTTCCTTGAGAGCTGCAAAAGGTTTGCCTCTTTGATCAGTTGTTATTACTAGGGAGTATGTTATCTTTGTAGTCTGCTTTTTTTGCATATATGTTTATAAGCTTTCTCATAAAATGGTCTGGCAGGTCTCAGAGATCTTCAGGAACTGTAAGCACATTATTTATGGAGAAAAAACACAGAGTAGAACTACAGTGCCTCTCTTCTACTCCTGCTTTGATCAGGCAATGTCTGCCTGAAATTTTCTGGTAGCTTTTATTTTAAACACTACTTCATTATTTTGAATATGTATATCAGAGAATACTGATCTGAACATGAGCTGAACTTTGATTTGTTAGAGCTCAGAGACACTGTTACGGGTTCAGGAGGATGCCTATGCACAAAAAAACCTCAAGATGCACTCAGAATTGCAAAGGAAATTAATTTTATTAGTCATGTTAGCAATTAATACATACCAACCCCTGGATTCTGGAGAAGCCACTGAGCAGCAAAGGAGATGGAGCATGGCTTCTGAGAGGAAGGGCTAGGAAGGTAGCCTACTTTCAGGCATCTCCTGGATGAAAACAGCATGCATCATGTCTTACTCTCCCCTCCACTCCAGGACCACACCTCATATCTCCTCCTCAGGAGTAACCATTTTCAATATCATCTCATGTGAGCCAGCAGGAGAGATAAGGTCATAACAGCCCATGATAACACTTTCATGCCAACAACAGCTTTTTTGTGTATCATTTCCCTTTCACAGGATGAATCACACCAAGTGACCGATACATAGTTTAATTCCAACTAACAGTAAAATATTCCACATTATCTTATCCACGTGCACAACAGTGGACCAAATATAGCAGGTTTTAAATAGATCTTTGGACTCTGACAAATACACAAGAAGGATATTTCAGGGGCTAATGTGAGCATCTGTTCTGTTATCTGAGGATGGGATGACCTTTCAAATCCCTCTCCGTTTCTTTTACTGGAATGAAATTTTATACTTCCCTGTCAGGGAAATTTTATGGCAAACACACAGCTAATGTGACATTGACATTCTGCTCTGTGTTTCTGTGCCAACAGGATATCAGAGAAGTTATCTCCATGTCGGGTTAAACCAATCTCTCCTGGCATATGTAGATTTATTATGGGTGTGCATGGCAGGATAATACCTTCTGTTGCTGTTGCAAACATGAAGTCTGCTTGTCTTTCTCTAACTATGCCTGTATATTTTTATCAATGTGTCATTTTCATTTTGTGAGCCAGAACATTTGCAGAGCTGTTGCTACCTGGGGAACTTGCTTTACATGTAATACAGCAGAACCCTCTAGAGAATTTCTGCTTTTCCTAGAATGCTGACATGTCAGATGGAGACTTCATGTCCTTAGATAAAGATCTTTCTGATCCCTGAGTTTTGAAAGCCACATTAAATATTACTTCTCATAAACGAACCAGAGTGCATTCTGATCCCACCTTGGGTCTTTCCCTGGTACCTTCATTTTTCTTCACCCTTTTCTTTGTCCTTGCTGGTCACCTGGAATATGGTCCAGGGAGATCACTCCTCTTCAGTTACCAGTGATCTCAGATTACTAATTGTAAAACACAAATGTAATGCCAGTTGCCTTCCGTTCCATTTACCTATCTTGGATAGGAATTATCCTCTAACTAAAAGAGTGTTTTTTCTTCCTTCCTTCCTTTCCCATGATATTCCTCAAATATTCTTTGTGTCCACTTGGAGTGGGAGTGCAGTGACCACCTGCATTGGTCCAACACCCACCTCTCTTCACAGCTTGTTATGAATGAGTGTTTGAGATCACTTGAAAAATCACTGGCAAGAGTATCAGTGAAAGCCTTTTATTATTAAGTAATACATTTATTTATTATAATTTATTTATTATGATACATCTTTATTAAATATTATATTATCTATAATATATATATTACATGATATATTTTATATATTTATTATAATTCATAATTCATTATTACTTTTTATTATTAAAAGTGACAGCACAACAAAGTTCATTGGCAAGGCTCACTCTACTTACAGGACAGTTAAGGCACACTGAGGAAAAAAACAGCAACAAAATACAGTCAAGCAAAACAGAAATGAACTGAGAAATATGTGTGTGTGTGTATGTGCTTATGTGTGTGTGTATGTTTAGTTGTAAAAGGGCAAGTTGTAGAAAGGGCAAGGATAAGAAAGAATACAACCTAAAAGCTTAACAGCACTCAAACTTAACAGTTCTTAACTTATAACTTAACAATTTAGCAGGGAATAGCGCTTAACAGCATTTAACTTACCTTATAACTTAAACTTACTTGCAGGCCCAACTTGCTTAGATATTTAAGGTACTTAAACATCTAAGAGAGCAGCATTTCTCCCAGATTTGCTATGGCATATGTGTATGTGTGTATACACACAGATATGAAGGTCAGTACAAGGTACCTGTAAAAAATTCCCCTTGAAGGTAGTGAAATACTCACTTTGGATGCTTTTGCATCTCCTCAATGGGTGAAGAGTTGAGCCTCGAGGAGTTTGGCCCAGGGTTTGTTGTCATTCAGTGTCCTCCAAGTATAGCAAACCTCAGAGTTTGCAGGCTCTGAGAGGTCCCGGTCAGATGGAGGTCAGTGGTCGCAGCCCACTGCAGCCCAAAGAGGTCAAAGGACTCATTTTGGACCCTTGTTTATGGGGCCACAACACAGTGGGCTTTAGTCAGAACAATGTTTCGTCCTTGCCACACTTCGGGTCAGCACATTTTCTTTGGAAGTGTGAGAACAGGGATATTATGCCATTGAGGCAAAGAAAATAGTTTCCAAGGCTGTTCATGAAAACAGCTGGGGCTAATTAGAAAACAGCAGTTCCTGGGAGCAGACAGTGTTTCTCATAAGCTCAAGGGAAGCTGAGCCCAGGTGCTGTTCATCAAGGCCAAGGCCTAATGAGCATTTCTCAGATGTCTGTGTGGCCTGAAAAAGGGGGGCATACACCACCACAGTGCTCCATTGCCTTTGTTGACCAGACCTCCATTAACTGTTAAAGGCACTTGGATGCTCATCTCCAATACAAGTAGATCCTTACACAGTCACCTTCTAGAGTGGATGAGCAGTTCTAGGTAAAGAGACTTCAATTTATGTGTGCAGATTTATTTGAATCTGCAGCGGACTCCCCC
Organism: Sinosuthora webbiana; assembly: GCA_013397395.1. Taxonomy (NCBI): domain Eukaryota; kingdom Metazoa; phylum Chordata; class Aves; order Passeriformes; family Sylviidae; genus Sinosuthora; species Sinosuthora webbiana. Next base: position 8,158 of record VXBN01010522.1, read on the forward strand.
CTCACAGTTCTTGTGTCTGTCTGCCACTTCCATAAAGTCTATTTAGAAGAGTAATGTCTTCTAAAGGAGTAATCTGCCAGTAAAGCGAAAATTCATCTGTCCAGATTCTTCTGGGTCATTCTAAGGTTACAGGATAATAAAAGCAAGATTTTAGGGAGAGGCAAATTTCCAGGAACTATTTCAAATCCCTTTGGTGTCTCATGCACTATTGTGAATGGGCTGAGTTTAAAACAAACCCAATAAACTGAAGAGCAACAAACAAACTCATTCTGCCTGAATAGGAAGGACTGTTAATTGATGTGGAAGAGAACCTCAACAGGCAGGCAGGCCAACTCTGTGGAGAATGTGTTTACAGCAGTATATTGCCATTCCTATCCCAAAGTCTCCTTGAACATCTGCAATGACCTATCTTTCTCAGTTCTCAAGTTTTGTCATTGCCTTCACAGAGAGTGCTTGTCACACAAGAGAACATAACCCTGGTGGGGAGTGCCCTGCTGAGGGGTAAGTGAGGTAATTCTCCCTTAGGGACATAGTGGGTCAAGTCTGTCTTGTCTTCTTCATGCTTTCATCTGGAGAAACATGATATCTATCTGTGAATCTTTGTGATTTTGAAGGTTCTAAGGGTGCTTTTGATTCTCCTCTGGGTTTTTTTTTTGTTGCTGGTTTTTTTCAATCATGCAGAAAAAGTATGCAGATGGGAAAGATTAGATTATGATCCTGTGTAGGTTAATTTTTTGTGAAATAGGATGTAAAGAAGTTCCATTTCGCTTGACTCTGAACTGTTTCTACAGCTTTCATGATCAATCATTAATGGTTTGAACTTATTTCAAATAAGGAAGCACAGATGAATTATGTTTTCAGGAGCTGTTTTATTTATGTGACTTCCTTATAAAGCCTGAGTAATTAAGGTCATAGGCAGTTATACGTTTAGTATATTTTCCACTTTAACTGTATAAATACCAAATGTTATAAATGTATTTTACCTTTGAAAAGAAACTAGTTTTAGATAGGCCAGACCTAGATCATCAAGGCATCATAATATGTTTTCTTAGTTGTAGTAAATATTTTGAGATTAATTTGTGGTTTTTATAATACGCTTTATAAATCTGTGTAGTAGATACTTGGGAATTAGTTTGTGTTTCACTGTATAACATCACATTCTTAAGCCTAAAGGAATGCGGGGTTCCTGGAAGTCATTCCTCTGCCGGGAAACAGAGAATCACCCATCTCTGAGAGAAAGGAGGGTGTCACCCATGGGTGATAGAGCCGAGCACCGCCATCATCGGTCGTTGGCCAAGTGCTCAGCGCCAGATACCCTTCTTCTTAATCTGGTCAAGAACATACTTCTCAATACCTGGTTCCAGTAAACCTGGACATAAGCTTCTGTCTCCCCGGAAAAAACTATTCACCGGATGTCGCCCTGATCTTTAGCCTTCTGATGACTGTTTACATATTTCTAGTGGAGTCTCTCACGAATGTACCATAAACAAGTAGATTGTTTTCATACCAGTCTGTGATGGACTGGTGAACTGACCACTAGGGTCAGAAAGGTGTTGCTCTCATCTACCAATCCTTGATCAAATTGCAAATTCTATTTAAATCCCAAAATGATAATAAACTCTCTCTTTCTCTGCTTACCTCTGAACCTGAGTGGTGTGGTTCTTTCATGTCCCTACCAGTGACAACTGGACTTCCAGCCAGAAAAGAAACCAGATGAATATGAATCAAGAACCAGAGACACAAAAAACCGATGAAGTAGTCGGTTGCACAGGCCCAAAAACTGTATAAAAACAGACTCTGCACACTCTGAATTTGTGAACCAGAGAAGGATTCTATGCCATAGGGGCAGGATCTGCGGTTCACCCAACGCCGATTCCAGAGATCAAAACTGTATTTTGGTTGTAGTTTTATCGGAGTTTTTCTATTTGTAAAGTTTTAATAAATTCTTATTAAGATTTTATTTCACGGATTTGGCTAATCATTTATAACATTAGTGGTTTTGGAACACAACAAGGATAGTCCTTGTCTTCAGTCCAGCCTCTGTCACACCCATAACCATGCCTTGCTCCAGAAGCAGCCCCCCCACACACTGGGAGGGAAAATAGCCAAGGAACTTTCATCACTGTGGAAAGCCATAGGATTTTTTCTTTTCTGCAGTGTCCTATATAGAAAAATGCTGGTATCAGATGAGGTCTGAGCCATAAGAAGATTCATGTTTACAAGCAGTGCCAAAAGTCAGGCTTGCAGAACTGCCGCATTCTTGCTTGAGACCCCTTGCCTACCCCCTCAGGGTGACTGCTGAGCTACACATACAAAGAGGGAGGCATCAAGATCTTCCCCTTTACTATTTATCTCAAAGCTGCATGCAGTTTTTACTTACCCCTCTTGCTTCTGTCCAGAAGTCCTAATGCTCTGTGGCAGATATCTGTGCTGTCAGGCTGTATTAGACTTGTGACCATCTGGGGTTGGTCACTGCTGAGCAATGCTTGCAGAGAGTCAAGTCCTTCTGTTTCTCACTCTCCTCTTCAGGGTTATTTGGGGGTGGGCAAGAGACAGGGAGGGGACACAGCTGGGACACACTGCTGGACCTTGTACTAACAAACCAGGAGGGACAGGTTGAAAAAGTGAAGTTTGGGGGCAGCCTTGGCTTTAGAACCCATGAGATGGTGGAGTTCAGGATCCTGCATGGAGGAAGCAAGGCATTAAGCAGGACTAGATCCCTAGACTATTGGAAAGCTAACTTTGACCTCTTCAAAGACCTACTAAGGGGAGTCCCATATCTTAGGGCTTTAAAACAGAAGGGCTTCCACAGGTATGGCAGCATCCAAAGGGGGACTGGGGAGAATGTTGGGTCACTGCTGAATCAGAAGGGTGTTCTGGTAACGGAAGACACAGAGAAGGCAGAATTGCTGAAAGCCTTCTTTTGCTCAGTCTTTACTGCTGAGAATGGCTGTCAGGAGTCCCAGAACTTGGAGGTGAGAGAAGGCTGGAGAAAGTAAGACTGCCTCTTGGCCTTAGAGGGTGTTGAGATCTGGTTATTAAAATTATTAGCAATGTTTCTGCCCAAATTAAGGTGCGAACAAGACTGTGAGGTGAGGGTACATGGTGATGCAGGGGCAAAGGAGCATGCTTTATTCCAAAACTCTGCCCTTTTAAAACAATTAGCCAGTTATCAGATACATAGTTTTTAATCATAATAAACATAATTCAACCAACCACCATACACCACGATGTGAACATGGAATGGTTACATAGCTTGTTTTTCTACCTCTAATTCAGCTGAGTCACTTTCCCACAGTCCTTGTCTGCTTAGCCAAAGTAGCAGGCCTGAGCCATGAATTTACAAGGCCTTCCCTTTGTAAGGTTTTACCTATATGCAACATATGCAACATGAATTTCTCACATATACCTATATGAGGCCATATGCTAAAGTCAACAATATGGGTTTTATTTGATGCTAAATATGAGTGAGAGAGAAAGAAATAGAAAAGAGGTGGGGGGACAGAAAGAAAGTGACAGAGACAGAATAAAGAAAATATCCCCATCTGTGGATCACAACGCTGTTCCATTGATCCACTCCAGCTGGTCTTCTTGGTGGTGAAGGTGCACCCAAAAAGCATAGAATCTGATGGGTTAATATACACTCAGGCTAGGTAGGAAGACCCAGCTACATCCCCTGGGGGACCTGGGGAGCACTGCCATTGTCTCCTACAAAAGGCTCTGGATTTGTTGCATCACCCTGGGGAGAACTTCAGGGGGTCTTTGATTGATTAAGGCACCCCCCTCACCTGCCTCTCACTTGAATGTCCTGTGGATGTGGCCTGTGGGGTTGAGGGTTCTACAGCTGGGCCAATTTGTGTAAGGGAGGATGCGTGTTTGCTGCCTCTGACGAGAGGTTATCCCCAAAACCTCCTTCCCCATGCATTTTGGGGGACAGTTAGTGTAAATGTGGCTTCTGTGTCTACCCCACCCCAACCCAGCCAGGGGAGGATCTCAGCTGCAGGATTTATCTCTCATTCTTTTCCTTGTTTCCTTGTTTCCTCAGATGTGATAGATAAATTCCCTTTATCTAATCTCAGCAGTTTGATTTTCAGTCCAAGGTTCCAGTCAGGCATTCTTTAGGGAGGGATGGGCTTCAATGGCTTCTTTATCAATTTTGCTGTAATGAGGAAAACTTTTTACCAGTGTTTGAGGCATGAATTATTTTAGTCTCTCACATTCACCCTGTGAATCAAACTTATTACTTATGTAATAAGTAATTTATTAGAATGAGTAAATTACTTACTACTCATTATAAAAGTAAAAATAAACATTATACCGTTCAAATAGCGTTATTATAATAATAAACATAAATAACAATACTAATTACTTATTATTCATTGTAATGGTTCTTTCCCAGCTATCTTCTTCAGTTTATGGGTTGTCCACAGAGTTGATGAAGAAAGACAATAGGAGAAAAGATAGAAACAGCTGAAGCATCCAATTGTACAGCATCCAGTAGTTCAAAATGTAAATTCAATTGTATTCATCAACCCATTTCTCATTCCTCAGTGCCCTTACCCCATGAATCCTAGGAATCAGTGGGGTTTTTTTTAATGGGTAGTGGGTGTGAGGGATATCACAAGATTGTCTCTCTTAGGTGTTGGTTAAGTATGTTTTGAAATTAGTTATAGAATTTTACAGCTTTACCCCTCCCGGTTTAGGAAGGGGGATTCAATCATTTCTCATGTAACATTTGCTTGTGTTTTGTTAAGATTCTTTAGTTCACTAATTAGTAACTCTGAAAAGTTTAGCCAAATCCTAAAAATTCTAAAGCCTTCTGAGGCAGAACTGGGAAGGTTTGTTTTCACAGTGCTTCCAATAAATAGATGGAGCTTTAAATAGTTGTTCATATTTATTGATATTAAGAGCGAACCAAATGGAATTGTTACTTTAAAGAGAGAGACTTTTAAATCATATTCTTAAGATCATAAAAATTTACTAGGCTATTTCATGATGATCAAAGCACTGGAACACCTCTCCCATGAAGACAGACTGAGAGACCTGGGGTTATTCAGCCTGGAGAAAGAGGGCTCTAGAAAGATTATATAGCAGTCTGCCAGTACCTCTGGGACCCTATAAGAAAGATGGAGAGGGACTTTTTAGAAGGTCATGTGGTGATAGGACAAGGGGAATGGCTTTAAACTGAAAGAGAATAGGTGTAGATTAGGTATTAGGATGAAATTCTTTACTGCTCACCCAGAGAATTTGTGGATACTCAATCCCTGGAAGTAATAAGGGTCAGACTGTATGGGGTTTTGAGCAAGCTGGTCTAGTGAATATGCAGTGTCCATGGCAGCGGGGCAGAATGTAGAATCTTTAAGGTCCCTTACAATGCAAACCATTCTATGAATCTATGGTTTGTTAAAACATAACTTCAGTTTATTATTTTCTGATTGTAAGATGATGGACTGTAGGATGGTCTTGTCCTTGCTGACTCCAAAAAATTTACAACTTCAGGGAAGTAGTTTGCTTTGAACTTTAGTCAGGTCACTGAGTAATCACATTTGCATTTTCCCCATGATTTAGCATATGCATTTCAATAAGAAACCACGCAGAATCCTACTAATAAATGACTTCCACAGGCACCTTATTTCTCCACCCCACTGGGATGATATAAGGTAAGAGCTACATAGATCATAGGATAGCTCAAGAGATGCCCAAGATATGTTTTATCCTGTGATTGGAAGGTCCTTAATTTTCTATTATTTGCTATTAAAATGCTATCTTAGGAAAAATGCTTAAAAGTACCTCTGTGATAAAAGTATTTAGTTGGGATTTGCAGCTTTAGTTTCGCAGTTACATTAAAATAAGAAATCATGGAATCATAGAAATCAAAGACAATTCTGAAGGAATTTAAAGCAAACAATTCTTGTGTCAATTTGGAATTTAAATTCTTAGCAAAATAGAATTTACTCCTAGAAAGCCAGATTCTGGTCACCTTATTTTTGCTAGGTGGCCTTTTAAATTCTTCTTTCTTAGCGAATGCAACCTAGAAGTAAATTTTTCAAAGTATGAATCTAAGCAGTTATT
>VXBN01010524.1:0-10651 GCA_013397395.1 Sinosuthora webbiana
CCTGTCTTTCAAACCAAAACAAAGCCCAGATAAGTAAATTTCAGGAGGACTAGCTGAGTCTTTTCAGGGGACACCCTATATCCACTTAATTCCAGAAAACGTAAAAGATTAACAGTCCAGTTCTTGCAGTCTTCATGGGTTCTTGTTGCTATTAGCACATCATCAATGTACTGCTGAAGTGTAGCCTTCCCCAAGTGGAAGACTCCAGTCTTCCAGTTCTTTAGCTAACAGATTTCTAAATATTGTGGGGCGATTTTTGAATCCTTGTGGCAATTCAACCCATGTAAGTTGGCTTTTTCTCCCTGTTTTGGGGGTTTCCTATTCAAAGGCAAAAATTTCCTGACTGCTTTTAGCTAATGGCAGACAAAAGAAAGCATCTTTTAGATCTAAAACTAAAAACTACACCCAGTCACTCTGTAATTTTTAAAGTAAAGTGTAAGGATTGGCCACTATGCATGCAATGTTTTTGGTATTGTGTTTATTGCCCTATGGTGTCCAATAGTTCAAAATGAAAATTCAATTATAATTATCAACCCAATTTTCATTAGTCACCACCCCCCCTTCCCCAGCCCCAAATCTGAGGAGTCAGTGTTTTTTGATGGGTGTGAGGGATATCACAATATTGTATCTCTTAGATATTGGTTTAATATGTTTTGAAAATAGTTCTAGAATTATACAGCAGGTTTTCATTTTTAAATTCTATAGATCCTCAACAAACACATGTATTAATGTGTCAGTCAGCTGAGTTTTAAGGGGATTCCCAGATTTTGTAGTATATTTCATGGGAGAAGAGATGAGAGATGGAGTGGGGAGGCATGGTAGAGCTTGTGGATCGAGATATCTTGGCCTTAGTGGGGTACAGGCCATGGCGTGGGCCACCACAAATATGAAAAAGAACTAGGAAAAGAACTGCATATGTAACTATTAAGGTACTTGAACCTATGCAGTTTTGTAAAGGCTGCCAAATAATGCAAACAATAGGCTATCTGTAGTTTGTGGGAAAATTCTTGCTTAAAGATTTAGGGCTGTGGCCTAGTTGAACTGTAACAAGTATATAACACTGTACTGTGAGAATAATATTTCACTTCAATGATTTCAACTCTGACTTCAACTCATTTTTACCCTGGCTTCAACTGCTTCAGCTTACATTTCAGCTTAAACTTCAATGAACTGATTTCAATTCAAACTCCAGCCTGTTTTTGCTCAAGCTTTAGCTTAAGGCTCCCTGCTTAAACTACTTTTGCATCCCCTCTTTTAAAGTCCTATCTTTCAGTCACGCAGCATAATTGATTAATTTTGCACCCTGGAATAGATGTGAATGAATTTGTCAATTATGTGTGTTTTCTTCTTGACTGCATTCACATGTAGTTAGAAGAGTTTCATAAGGAATATTCCTACTCAGCTGGATAATTCTATATATTATGAAGGATTAGTTTTTATGATACAAAATAAACACACAAAACATTTTCATACAAAATGTTCTTATGCAAACATATCCTTACATCTGAGCTAAGCTCTGTTTTCCAGATGACAGAGTATTGTTATAATTTAATCTTGACACAAACCAGAAACTGTGGCTTTATTATTGGTGTGATTATAAATGAAATTAATTCCCTTTCAAAGTTAGTTTTATTATCCCAAGTAGCTTTTTCTTTTGAATTTTAGTGAGTAAATTGCCTTCATCACATTCTGCACCCACAGCTGAGAAGCATGTGTATTGCAGAATGTGCTGTAGTCACTACACTGATTGGCAGAAATAGGAGAAGTGAGGAAAAGTTAAAATAACCTCCTAAAACATGTGGCATGAAATTCAACACTACATTAGTTTGAGAGCTGGCTGAAGGCTTTTCTGCATTTTATTCATGTCTTATTTGCAGTCCACAGTAATCCCTGCTGGGTTAGGCAGGGAGATTCAATCATTTCTCATGTAGCATTTGCTTGTGTTTTGTTCAGATTCTTTAATTTGCTAATTAGTAATTAAATCTGAAAAATTTAGCCAAATTATAATAATGCTGAAGCCTTCTAAGGCAGAACTGGCAAAGTTAATACATATTTGTATGATTTCAAATATATATAAATTCTTATACCAACTCTCAGGATAAAATTGGTCGAGACAAATTATACATCCATAAGACCTTCAGCCCCACAATTTTTCATTGAAAAGACAAAACAAGTTAGACAAAAGTCAAACTCAAGATTACGTAGAATTCTTTAACTAATAGTTGATCTTCCACCAAGTCACTTGCAATGAAAACACAAAGAAATCACAAACATTAACAAACTAACAATATAAGCAATTACAGTGGCACTTTAAATTTCATTGGTTTTCATGCAGCTCTATCTCATGTGTTGGTAGGTTCCTAGAAAAGAAAAGTGAAAATTTGACCCACTAGACCAATTTTTAAAAAGAAGCAAAACCTCTTGTGGCTAAGAGAAAGAAACATAGTCCATGTGAAGACATGGTTATCACATTTAGGTGTGATTTTGCTGCTTGCAGTTTCTCTGCTCTCAAACTGTTTTCCTTATCTTTGATGCAAGGATGTTTGACATTCCTAGAAAAGAGAAAAGAAGCAAACTTCCTAGCAAAATATGCCTGGTGAAACAAGTTGTTAATTACATTAGCTTCACTAAACTACATTCAGGTGGAGTTTTAGCTTTTATTCTGTGAAGTGCTTTTTTAAAAACTGATAGTTCTCTATACCGATTTTTCTGTCAAATCTACTCTAGGGGTAGGGAGACAACTAACAAATTAACCAAGGAAGGATAACAAAATATTTTCTCTGAAAGTTTTCCTATAGCTCCCACAGAGGAAGCTGCATGATAAATACCTAGGCTTGCATAGGGATAACACCATCCCCACAAGGCAGGAGCTATAGAATTGGCCTCAGGATTAGAATCTGCCACTTCTGGTTTTCCACAACAAACCATAGACTGGTGGGGGGTTCCCCACCACATACAAACTAAATTGACTTCAGGACTGAAACCTGCCAATTCTGGCTTTTCACAACAAAACACATATAAGCACATGGGCATGGGTCTCCTTCAAACAGAAGCCTTTTTACTCCACCCAAAACCCCATGTAGAAAAAGGAATTAAATCTCCAAATTAATTAATTACAATTTCCACGATTCTTTCAGAGAAAGATGTGTTCAAGCTTCAAAGCCTATAGAAGAAACCACAATTCCCACAACCCTTTGAAGAATCGAAGTTCTTTTTGACGATTTTCTCCCTTAGGGATAAAATTTAACAAGGATCAAGAGGCCTCTGTGTTTACTAGGAAACACACCTCCTCTCAATCATGACCCAGCTTAAAAGTTAACAAGGGCTCCAGTGTGGTGGGTCCCTGGTATAGTGAGGAGCCCCTGACACTCCTAACAATCCATCTCCATTATCCTCTGGACTTCCTTCTCCTGAGGATCCAGCTGTCTCTGTGGACAGTCCCATTTCCAGTGTCCCTCCAGATTTCTTCCTAGCTGCCATTTTGGTTGGTTCTCTCCTGCCGAGGAGAGAATGCCACTGCCACATCCTTGTGGCAGACCCTGTCCCCTCTATCCCTGGGGGGATGCCCCTTGGACGTTGCGGTTTATTCCTCCAGGGCTGTAAAAATTCTGCCATCACATTTGCCTTTGCTTTTTCCTTTTAGTTATCCTTTTTTACGTACCCTTGCTGTATCTTTCTAAACAGTTCATCCAGAGACTTATCCTGTCCTTCCTCTAGTCTCCCCCACTACTGCCTGTGGGTACTCATTTTTCCACAGCTCAGATCCTTAGAAGAAAATCCTAATCTTTCTATACACAATCTGCATTTCCCGGATATTCCTTCCTTCTTGTGCTCAATCTTCTTATCACATACTGTATACCAGAGCCGGTCTCTGTCCTGCCACAGTATCCAAACACAGCTCCTCCCCCACCGGCACTCCCGGCAGGCAAGGCTGGCAGTATCACAGGCAGCCGGGGCATCCCACAGCCTCACGGGGCCAGGGCATCCCGCAGCCTCATGGGGGCTGGTGGCCACTGCCACCCCTGTCCGGGGGTGGCAGGGTCAGGCACTGCCCAGCACTGAGCCCCGGCTGCCCCACAGCCCCCACAGGCCCCCAGCCCATGGTCCTGGTTCTGTACCTGTGCATCCGGTCCTGCTGCTCCTTGCCTCAACCATATGTCTTCACACTCCTTTAACCAGTTCTTTTTCAACACACCAACACTATCTGTCCATGATCCCGTTGTCTCGCCTGTCTACTTCTCCCTCTTCTTTCTCTTTTCTCTTTCTGCCACGTAAACCTAACTTTACACCTTTTATATGTTTTCTCGCAATTTTCATCCTAAATCTCCCAACTCTGAGGAACCAACTCCCTTCTTTCATACACTAAGGTAACAAGAGATGCTCCTTGTAATCTCTTCTTATCCTTACCCCCTCTCCCCTTACTTTAGCATTATCTCCTTCATTATCTGTCAAGTTATTTATCCCTGCTCTTTCTAGTCTAATACTAAGATTGCTCTCCCAGCAGTTTGGACACCACTTACTCCTTTTAGTGGATGTACAGTACCACTTTCTCTGGCAACTGGCACATGCGCACAAAGTCCAAGCCTCACAACTATTCTTACACACTAAAAATGGAATTTCAAAAGGAGCTGGGATGAAATCAGGTGGAATTACATCAGAAAACTGTTGGGGGTCTGGGTGTTCCCAGTCAAAAGCTAAGATTCTCCCTTGCCAAACATACAACCCATCTCCAATAGGATAACAAGGGCTGACACCAAACCATCGATCCCGACAACTTGTACTCATTATCACTTGCTTCACTTTTCTCTGGCCCTTCCCATTGCTGGGTTATGGAGCTGCAGATAGAGCTCTGCAGTCGCTTCATGCCTGCAGCACATCTCTTTCACTCCCACTCGTATATAATAACACCACAAGAAAACAGCAGTGGGGACTCTGACTGCTGGGGGCCTCTAATCCCAACCCTGAGGCCTCTAACCCCTTATTCCTTAAAGGTACCTTTCCTTTTGCCTGGGACTGATTTTGGGAGACCCCAGTCTTCTCAGGGTTTTCAATCCACCCTCAGAGACTTGAACCCTGGATGTCTCACGAGTATTATTTAGTCAGAGAGTAAATACCCTAATTTGGTGCAGATCGTCCCTGTCTACCCCCGCCAAGAGCCAAAGGACAGCTGAACTCCCCTGGAAAGGTCAGGGTCACAACTGGGAAGCCTGCTTACCCCTGGATCTGGCACCCGGGCAGAGAGGGTCCCATCGAGAGGTACCAGTTGGGTCGCTCCAATGCTGAGCCAAGAGTCACCTCACAGACTGACTCAGTGAGGTGGGTATTTGCTTTATTCGGTGCCAGGTACATGGGGAACTGCTCCTCCAAACACACACACTCAGCACTTTACACACCACAATTTATGGATAAATTTCATGCATATTCAATACATTCCTTGGGATAGGAGTGGTTATACAAATTACTTCTCAGAAGTCATTCATATCATTAGCACACCTGATGCACAAGCGCAGTGTATTCTGGTGGTTGCACTGAGGAAGGCTCTGAGTCTTCCTCACGGGTCATTCCGATGGAAGGCCGGCAGTCTTTCTCACTTTGCACTTTTCACCTTTCTTTCTGAAGGATGGGCAGTCCTTTATTCGCGGTTTCTGCACCAGTTTCAACAGGTTCTGCTCCTCTTAACAAAGTGCATTCTGTTTCTCTTATCTTGACAAGGCTAAGGCACTTCCTGCTTCTTAGGCTTGTCATTAATATTTCCTGACTCTTAATATTTAACTCATGCTTACATGAGTTAAAATCAACTCCTTTCAACTCCAGCAGCAAATAAATGAGAAGATAGAAGGGTCATTGTGATGAAGTGTGACGAAGTCATCCTGACCTCATCCTTCAAGACCCAATTCAAGACCACCGACCCAATTCAAGAGAACTGCGCACACGTGAAGGACTAATAGTCTCATTTTAATACTAATAGTCTCATTTAGAGCGGCAATGGGAGGTGCTGGGGTTATGCATATGTACAGTATGTAAGACTTTGGGAAATAACTAGAGGACAAAGAACCTTGTATGGTGCTGTCATGGACTAGGAGAATACTCCCGTGCAGTCCACTGGCATCCTAATAAATATATCACTTTCTAACTTTAACTAGTTAGAGAGTCCTTGTCCGTGATCATATCAGTTTTAATGATTCACCTGGACATCTAGGCAGGAGAGTGTTCTGCTCAGTTGTCAGACCAGCTCAGGTGGAGGACCCCCTCAGGGGTGCCCCCGGGATATTCCTGAAAGAGGGTGTTATGAATAAAATTAATGTTCCAACCCCAGTTCAAGCCCCTTGGTTTATGTACTTACCGGTTCTTGTTCCAACTCCAGTTCAAGCCCTAGTTGATGTACTTACCCTTCTTCCCTCCAGAAGTTCATTGTTCAAAGGTGCTCACCTGTTTTATATGTTTTATCCCCCTACCTTTAGCCCTCTGTACCCCTTTGCCCCCTCCTAATTAGTTGGGTAATCCAGCCGCTGCTCCCTATAACAAACTTCCAGATTTCCCATAAGGCCTTGCACATATCTGCATATTGAAAATCATATCATCGCCCAGGAAGAAACAGCCCTAGACAAAGAGCCACGCCAAAAAGAACAAAAGACCCCCACACTATGAGGACAACAAAGACTTAAGGAGGCCAAATATGCCAGTTTCAGCCCAACGACTGAGTCACCATGACTTGAACAGCACCCAAGCAAGAGGATCCCCCCTAGACTACTGAGCCAATATCAGGTCTCTGGACAATCCCTGTGAGGATAGAGGCTCCAGCCCTGCCAGTGATGACAGGCCTGCGTGATCCTTCTCCTAGGTGTTGACCATTGGGAGCAGTGATGGTGGCACGCACCTGGAGCCCCCACCTCTAGGCCCCTCTCGAATAAAGGCTTAAAAAAGGGAGCAGAAGGTCTCCTGGCCCTTTTATTTACATCAAGGGGGCTTTGCTGCCCAGACTGTTCATCCAGCAGCAGTCAAGGACTCCTGACTGCTAAAACTCTGGACAAAAGGGTATGTTTAAAACTGAGAAAAACTGAAACAGTTTGGAACAGTGACCTTAAGGCATACACGTAGTCAGGAAAAGCTGTTGGTAAGCCATGGGAGACATCCCACACACAACTTGTGCCTGTGTAGTGTGCTTGCAAGCTGCAGTGGTATCTGGTCACTGGTATTTTGTTGCCGGCAGAGAGAGCTGTGGAACTGTTGTGCTGGGCTGGGGGGCTCAGGCTTTGGTTGCCGGCAGAGGGGGATTTTGCCGCTTGTTGTGCTGTAAAGGGCACAGTTTGCTAGCAATTTGGGGCAAGCAGTTTTAAAGGTAAATCCTTGTTTATGGTTGTTATGCTGTTGTAAATGTGTCCTGACTGTGAGACTGGCTGTGAGATGTGAGAAATGAAATCGAAACAATGAATCCTAGATGTTAAAGTAGTTACAAAGTTATAAAGTCAAGGTAAAAGTTAGTTTAAAAATTGTAACGATAGTATTAAAAACTGTTTGTATTCAGTTTTGTACCCTCTGCCCTAAGGCTCCTACTAACCTTTCCCATCGCTTCCCTGTTAGGTAAGACTGCTGCTGTTTCCCCCTGACATTGCCGCCCCCCCCCCTCCATTTTCGTTTCCTCACCAAGACTCCATCTCCTCTCCACCGTGTTGCTCCAGACCCATCCATCAGAACCCTACTCTCTGCCTAGTCTCTGCCTACCCTCTGGCTATTNTCTGCCTACTCTCCGCTCACGCCATCCCCCTGCCCCTTGCTCGTCAGCGTCAGCCCTTATGGAAATTACAAAGCCCAGCTGCATGATGGAACTGAATTGACACCAGAAGCCCCTAGCAGAGATGAGCCAACTCAGAATTTAGATCTGTAAAGGGCAGCACTGATCTGGCAAGACCCAGAAGTATGTATAAACAATTTCCTGTATCTCGCTGTAACTTAAAAAGTACTTAAAGAGCAAGACATCCCTAGACTCGGTGTGAGCCAAGACAGTTCTTCGGAATTCCCATGAGAAGGAGAACTCCCACTTTGAGGCAAGTGCTGCAGAATGGATTGCACCTCCCCCTCAGTGGTGTAGCTCCGAGCAGTAGTGGTGGAAGCCACCCTCGAGACCCCCCCCTTCCTAAGAGCTGAAATCAATAAAGGCAATTAAGGAGGAAACATTGTCTCCTGCCCATTTATAATAACAGCAAGGGCCTGGGAAAAGTACCTGTGATTTTCTTTCTCTGTTAAAAACTATAAAGCGTGGAGAAAGATCTGGGCTTTTGCTCTTTGCCTGGTTTCGCAGCCATGTCAACATTTTGGAGGGGCTCTACACAAGTCTAGGTGTTTCCCAGCCCCTGGACCACCGTGGGCATGAGCCCGCCAAGTATAGTGGAGGTGCAGCTGCTCAGACTCCAAATGTGACATCTGGGAGGCTGCATGTTATCCTGGTGCAAATTCCCTGTGTGTGCCAGATTGAAAGTCAGGACAATTCTCATGAAACATCGGATTAGATCAAGAATGTCTTTGGATCTACAGACACCACACTTGCACCTTACTAGTTGTTATATATGTCACTTTTGCTTCCCTCCTTTCCCAGTCCGTCCCCTCACGGGAGTCCAGAAACGCAGTACCATGAGGTTCTCACTTGCCTCGGGGGTCCGAGCTGCCGGCCCCCGTTGCGCACACATCCTCGCACACTCACAATCGTTCACACACCCCCTGATGCCTCACACCTCACTCACAGCACCAACCTGTGTGCAGTGAGCCCCACTCCCTCTCGGAGGGCCTTACCGTCTGGCTTGCTGTGCTCTCAGTGGTCCTTCGGGCAAATACCAGCTGTCCCATCCACAGTCCTGAAGAAGTCCACAATCAGGGCTGAGAAAAATCTTCCGGACGCATGTCTTTCCAGGACCAGGCCTTCTTCAGGGCTGCTTCCAGGTGTGGTATCCCGGACTAAATCCCAGAAGATTGTTATAAACGAGGCTTGGAATTGGATGAAAAAAACAAAAGGCACTCGTTTATTTAACTGTCATTGACCACTGGGAGCAGAACCCCAGGATAAGCTCAGGTTCTTCTCGGCAAGCCAGTAATCCAAAAACAGTGTGACGTCACACTGGGTGCACCTTCAGACCCTCAAGGTTCCGAAAAAGAACCACCCCCCCCACACACACACACACAGTCTGACAGTCCTTTTTATCCTCTTTGGTTCCTCCTGATTGGTGCATTTTGGATCCTCTTCCTGATTGGTTAGTTGTCAGGGCTCTGATTGGTCTTTAACAAGAGTCACTCCTGACCAATCGTTTCCTGAGGGCGTCGAGTGATTGGTCTTTCATGTCCACCAGTCATGGTTCAGGGTGATGTAACCCATGTGAACTAGATCTTTTCCCCCTGTCCTTGTTACAGAGCACTTTACACCTGTACAGTGTCACAGCAACTTCAAACTTTTGAATCAATCAAACTTCTCTAGAACAGGTACAACTAATAACAAACAATTACAGAAACCCCTCTTGAAATGTTTTATAACAATTGCCCCTCCTATAACTTTGAAACAGATTCAGCTAACAATAAGCAATTTCAGGAACCCCTCTTAAAACATTTTATGACACTAGTGTCATAATGCGGAAGCTTTAAAATGATGGTGGTTGACCCTAATTTCCTCTAGGCTTGAGATCAGGAAACAGTTTCAAACACGCAATGCTTACAAAACAGTCCCTAGAGCCATGCCTACCGTTTTCTGTCCACCGTTCACAAAACACTGCTGTCTCCTCAAAGGAAAGGAACAGAAAGCTCTAGCAATCTGCCTGCACCCCCAGAGTTTCCAACCAATTTCTTCCTCTACTTTCTACGTCCTGCGTCTTAGCAAAAGTGCTTTCTCCCAGCACAGTGGAGATGGACCATTCCTTCATGTGCAACAGCATGGGTTTGTGCTCCAGCCTGAGAGCTGGAACTCAGGAACTGGGGCAGCTGTGCTTTGAGATGCAACAGCAGCCAGGGAACGAGGCTGTGAGTGACTGCTTGGGGAGGAAAATGGTCCAGCATTGCACAGAAGCTGCGGAGGAGGCGCTGTTAGCATGACAGCCCTAATAATGCCACACAAACCCCCGCAGTTTTGCACATTTCTCGGACGATGTTGTGGTTGCTCTGCATGTATGTCTAGACTGCTGCCTTTATAACCTTTTGGAAGCAGTCAGAGCTAGCAGGATTCACCCACCATCAGGAGCAGATGCAGCCTGGGATCCTGCTGATTTACAGAGGCTTCTGGCTTCCCAGGTGAAGCCAAAGCAAGCGCTGCTGCTGCTGCTCTGCCAGAGAGCCCCAGCTGGGCAGAGATGGCACCACTGTGCCGTGGGCTGTTTCTCCTGACAGAGCTGGGTGGTGCTTTTGAGCCAGTAATGACAACTGGTGGGAGAACGAAGGGGCCTTTTCCTGTGCCAGCAGTTAGGGACGCACTAGGGCCACCCACAGGGCAGAGTTTTGGCCCTCACAAAGTAAAGCAGAGGCACACAGTTAGAAAAGGCTTCCTTTCAAGCCTTCTTACTCTTGGAGAAGAGGGAACCCAAGTGCCAGGATGAGCAGCGGGGCCCGATCCCTCCTCCGTGCCTGCAGCCAGGGGCGGCTGCCGCTGGGGGGCGCCATGGGAAGGGGGCGCCCCTGC
>VXBN01010525.1:0-51382 GCA_013397395.1 Sinosuthora webbiana
AGGGAATGGCCTTGAAAATAAAAGACCAGAAAACAGAACTAAACCTCTGATTGTTCCACCAAAAACCCCCTCATGATTTCGTGACCAGAGCCTGACAATTTTAATGCACAGGAGGAAAATGTCTGAACATCCCAGCCAGGCCGAGATGTCCCTGCTCACCCCGAGGGACTGGGATCTCTCTCTGCCCAAGCTGTCCCAGATCTCAGGCACAGATTTGGAGCCTGTTTCCTTCAGCAGTGTCATCCATTGCCTGCCCCATCCTTTCCCCAGGCTTCCCAACCCTTTTAATTCTCATTAGTGACACTGAGCTTGGACTCGGAGCTCCGAGCACAAGGTCACAGTTCCTGCAGGAGCGCCGGGACACCCTCGGCAGGGCCAAGTGGCATCTGCTCGTTTTTAGGTTCAGGAGAGACTTTCTCCTGGTGCAGGCAAAATGAGGAGTTCACCCCTGGACCTCCTGGTGCAGAGCTGCCTCATTTGATGACCTCACATCACTCAGAGTCTCTCACAAGCATTAGAGAGGCTCTGGAGGTGTGAGCAGAGTATTGAACAATTGTCAGAAAGAGGATTGTACTTGAACAAGCTCTCCCAGGCAGGGGGAACCCTCCTGCAAGCCATTCCCACCCAAAAAACCTGAAAACACTCACTGGGGGATCATCAGGAAAACCTCCTTTGAGTAATGTTTGTTCAAAAATCAAATTCAGAACTGCCTGGTAAAATACTGTTAAAAATTGTGGGGAAAACCACAAATTCATTGAACTTCACACTTGAGGCTGAGCCACCTCCAGTGTGTTTGTCACCACAGCAGTTAGAGATGTAAAAAATGCCCGATTTCATGGACCCCCAGAGTGGTTTGGGTTGGAAGGGGGCTTAGACATCATCCAGTGCCACCCCCTGCCATGGGCAGGGACACCTCCCACTGTCCCAGGCTGCTCCAAGCCCCGGTGTCCAGCCTGGCCTGGGGCACTGCCAGGGATCCAGGGGCAGCCCCAGCTGCTCTGGGCACCCCGTTCCCACATGTCCCCACTGGAACAACTCCAGCCAAACCCTGCTGACAGAAATGAGTGTTAATTCCCCAGGTCAGGCCTGAGCACCCACAGCTGTGCTAGGGACAGCCAGGTGACCTGTGGCTGCTGTCCCCACCCCTGTGCCAGCGCGGGAGGGGTTGGGATTGGTGCCCATTCCCATGGGCAGCCCCGCTCCAGCTCTGCTCCTGCTGAACAGATGGTGAAATGCATCCCCCATCTCCCAGCCTGGGCCCTAATCCTTCCTGGGGGTCAGAAACACCACCCTGAGCACAGCAGTGCCCTGTGCCCTGAGGGAACATCCCACCCTGAGGGAATATCCCACCCTGAACACAGCAGTGTCCCTCAAAGGGAATATCCCACCCTGAGGGAATATCCCACCCTGAGGGAACATCCCACCCTGAACACACCAATGCCCCCTGAGGGAATATCCCACCCTGAGCACAGCCCTGCCCTGTGCCCCTTGAGGGAATATCCCACCCTGAGGGAACATCCCACCCACCCACACCCCAGTGCCAGGATGCCCAGAGCTTCCCCCGGCAGTGACAGAGCCCTGCCAGCCAAAGCCAGCCAGGAGGTGACAAACACAGCATCAGAATGACACTAAATCTGTGTCAACTTTGAGGAAAGACTTGGGAGAAGCCACGTGGCCCAGCCAGACCGTCAGCAAGGAACACACAATAAAGGGCTTAATTCTGTTTAAACTGGGCAAGTGTCTAAATCTACAGGCAGGCAGTGAGAGCGATGCCGTGGTGGCTTCGGGAAGCTCGTGTTTTGTGTCGAGGAGAAAAGGAAGGACAGCCTGCAGGAGTTTTGTAAGGAAACGTTCCCTGCCAGCTCAGCGGCAGCCCCCGTGTCCCCCCATTCCCCGGTTGGGTGTTCAGGGGGCTGTGGCACGGATCTCCTGCCCCGAATTACCCAGAAAAAGGGTGTTTTTTCTCTCAGGAACAAACGAGTCCAGCTGCCCAGCACAAAGCCTCGGAGGTGCGTGCAAATGGAAGCAGCTTCAATCCACACAAAGCTGCTGGAGGGGCCGAGAGGGGCTGTTATTAAAAGAGGGATCAAAGCAGGCTGCAATTACGCCCGGCTAATCCTCGGAAAACAGGGACGTATCCCTTCATTATTTGCACGGGGTGAAAATAACAACCGTCCGGGACAAATTAAAACTTCACCTTCAGATGCCACCCCGATTGTCACGCAGATTCCATCCCGTCCCAGCCGGCCCAAAGGAGACCCTGAGCTCTGGTCCGACCGCCCAGCCCGGGGAGTGCGTGACATCACCGCTAAATTAATTACCGGATTATTTGATTTATTTGGCCGCGCACGGGCTCGGAGCAGGCACGAGCTCTGCGAGCCTGAGATGCCTGCGCTGAAAAGGGTGAGCCATACATCAAGAGCCCTCGGAATTTCTGGAGGCGATACCTGGGCACGGGAGGGAGGGCGGCCCGCGGGCCGAGGCGGGGCACAAACTGCTGGTGGAGGCTTTTTTAAATACAACCATCGCGCCTCGAAATGTCACGCCGGGCTTTAGTTAACTAAGGTGGCAGGTCCTTAAAGCCCAGAATTTATGGCGTTGGAATTTTTTTTTCCAAACGTAAGAGCGGAAAGAAGGGGGAACGAAAAAAAAAAAATAAAAATCTGTCGGCTTTTTTTATTTATTCCCTATATAAATATAGGCAATTTAGTCCTTCCCCCAAATAGGGGCAGATTAGATGAGTTAGACAGCAGTCAATTCATTTTGCATAGGAATGGCTCATTAAAAAAAAAAAAAAAAAAAAAAAAGAGAGAGAGAGAGAGAGAGCCCCCCCATTTGTAAGAGGCGCCGGTTGGGCCGAGCACAAAATGGATTTACGGTGTCACTCAGAGCCGGGAGGACTAATGAGGGAGGAGAGGCTGCTGGTGGGGGCAAAGCTCCACAAAACCCATTCCCCGCGCGCCGCCGAGACGGAGGTGTCCCTCATTATGTATGTGTCTCAGGAGCTTTCTTTAATATTTTAATAAATAACAACATCGGCCCAACAAGAAATTAATGAATAGTATCATTAATAATGAGCTGGAGTCTTGTAGTGATAGGACAGATATTAAATTGAACCACAGTGGTGCTATCTCCAGAGACTTGGGAATTTTCCAGCGGCAAACAAGGCCGCTGAATGAAGCAGCCACCGCTCTGTGCCAACAGCTTTTACAACAGGTTGGGAGTAATAAAAGAGGATTTTCTGCACGATAAAGTTAAGCCTTAGAAAATCTGCTGGTGTAGATCGGTGTGAAAAGTACTGCCAAACGTGATCCTTAATTAAACTTTAATTAAGATAAAGCTCTTTCCCTTAAAGAGGGGGGGGAGGGGAGGGGAGGGGGAGGCAGCAGCAAAAAGAGTGTCAGCTCTTTTCCTACCAGTTTCTGATCTAAAATAATTCTATATTAAATCGCAGAAAACTGTGCTCAAATAAGTTAAATCCGCAAAACCCCGGAAATTCGGGATGGGGGATGAAATGCCGTGCACAGCCCAGCCATGTGCCTGTTTCTCTGTATTTATAGATCATTTGGAGCCCGTGGTGGAGGAGATCAGGCCCAGCCGGGAGCGGTGGTGGGAATGTTCCCATCTCCGAGCTGCCGTGGGCCGTGGTCGGGCCCACAGAGTCCTCCCCATCCCTTTCCTAAAGGTTTGGGATTTTGTGTTCCGCAGCACAGGAGGACATATGTCACATGCATGAGCCACAGGCTCTGGGAACGGAACATTTCCACTTCCAACGCCAGCACCAAACCCTCAGCACGTTCTCCGCGGTCAGAGGGAGGGTCTGGAGGAACAAGGAACAGTTTCAGTGGCAGCACGTCCATTTGTAGGCAGCTTCCCATCGTGGGGACCCCAAAACAAACATTCCGTGGGTTCAGAACCTGGATTTCCCCAGCAGCTGATGGTCAGCCTGGCAGCTCTACCAGGGTGGGAGAGGAGCAGAGGGAGTTTTCCACCCCAAATTACCGTTCAGGGGCTGCTTCATGCCCCAAACCCACGGCAGGGAATTTGGGTCCCATGGACAGTCCATGTACAGCCCCCATTTCCCTTTGGAGCTGAAACCAGCTCCTCCCCGAGCACCCACAGCCAGATCTGTGCTTGCCCCTTGATTTCCTGATAAGATAACGACCATGAGCTCACCAGAACAACTCATTGTGTCCTCAGAGTCAGAATTATTCTCCTGCCCAGGTTTTGAGCTTTTCAACTGGCTGGTACCTGTTCCAATCAAATGATGAATGCAACGCCTGACAGTTTTGGGATGGATTGGAAACGGGGAGAGAGGGAGTGAAGGGGAGGGAGCCCCCATTTCACCCCTCCACAGCAGAGCAGCCATTCCCGGGAATACTGAAGGAGCACCAGTTTTGTAGGCTCCGATTTTTCCACGTTTATTTTTCTGTGCATATAAAGGTGTGGCTGCCCCGTCCCTGGAAGTGTCCCGGGCCAGGCTTGGGGCAGCCTGGGACAGTGGGAGGTGTTGATGGAAAGGGCTGGAATGGGATGAGCTTTGGAGTCCCAAACCACTCCAGGGTCCTGTTTGACTCTGGCACTCCTTTGTTTACACCTTCCCTCCCCGCTGGGAGTTTTAAAATCAGTTTTAAAACTGATTTCTTCAGTAATGCCCCAGTGAAATGCAGCATCCTGGGGAATTCCGGCTCCAGGTGCTGTGGGGAGGTCAGGAGTCCTCACCAAAGGAATTGTTTGAACTCCAGGATGAGCTGTACTGAGAGGAGGACACAACCTGGACACGAATACCTGACTTTTCGGGGACTGACCAGCCCAGCTGTGACAAAACCAGCTCCTCCCTGCTGCCCTATTTCCTTCACCATTACTTCTATAACCAATGGCAAATTTTACTGCTCTGAATGTCTCCAACTGCTGTTTGCAGCCAGATATCTGTGCCCTCAAATTCCTGGTGCTTTGCCTCAAACCCAGCTGAGTTCAGTAAAATCAGAGTTCATACAGAGCATATTGACAGCAAAACAAATATTCTGCACAAAGTCAAAAGAATAGAGAAATATTTCTTCTTCTTTTTTTTTTTTTTTTTTTTTTTTTTTTTTTTTTTTTTTTTTATGATTTCCATTTAAATTGGTTTTTTTTTTTTTTTTTTTTTTTTTTTTTTTTTTTTTTTTTTTTTTTTTTAATATGGCTCCACTTGAGATGGTTTTTTTTTCCATTTCTTCCCTTTCAATGTCTCTAAGAAAAGTATCTTTAAGGGTCTGTACATGCAGGGGCACTTAACCTCCAGAGACTCCCTGCTTCGATAAAAGTTTTTATTTAAGCTTCAGAAAGCAAGTCAAGCCTGCGTGACACGGCGCTAATTCTTCTCTAATTCAAAATTTAAACCCGGGCGTTTGACTTAAATCAGGGGTTGAACACGCGTGTTGGAGGGAGTGAGATCTGATAAAGTCAAAGGCAAAGGAGATCAAGGCTTGGCACATCTATTGTTCTCTCAATTAGCCAGGATTCTGTTATCTGGCGACTTTTAATAAATTTAGTGATAAATTAATAATCGGGGAGCGAGGGAACGGCCAAGTGCTCTTGCCAGCTGCCGTCCAGGAGCGGCAGCTCCAGGGAGCTCTGCACTGCTCCTGCCTCGGGTGGGATTTTGGGGAGAAGGGGCTCAGTCTTCCAGGGGTTTGGGGTGACAGCTTTTGGCCTCATGGAATATTCCCTCCTGTTTTAAAGCTCGTCCCCTCACCGTCCTTCCCCAGCGGGTTCTGAGCTTTGTACCGAATTTATGGGGATTTTACCCGCTCCATCCCAACCCCGTCCATCCCCAGGTGCTGAGCCCAGGAATGAAAACCTGCGGGACCCTGCCCCACATCCTCCCCGGGCACCGGGGGCACGGAGTCCCACTGCCCTCCAACATTCCCTGGGCATTCCCTGCCGCCCAGGGCACCCTTCCCAGGGCCACCACGTCCCCGGGAGCAGCCAGAGGTGCCAACCCTGTCCTCCCAAATTCACCTCTCAGCCCGCAGGGGCTGGGGCTGGTTTCCCCCGGGACAGAGGCGGCAGGAGGGGCTGAGCATCCCGCCCTGCCCACGCCACGCGTGCTCCCCGGCCCCGCTCCGCCGTTTCCCCGGGAGATAATGGTTCGTTTTGAGGCTCTTAGAGCAGAGATCACAAGGTCCCGCCCTCGGCAGCCGCGTCTGGTAACTGCCTTTCACTCCCTGAAAGGCGCAGGCAATTTTTCCATAATAAAAACTGGATTAGCATGTATCAAGGAGAGGTTCCACCAGCTGTCACTTTGAAATCGGGCTACTCTATCCGACGGGCGAGATGATAATGGATAAACCCATAAATGACAAGCAGTTTTCCTGTATTTATCTAATAAGTGGCTAATGCAGGCGAGCATCTTCTCTAATAAAACAGGAGGACGGGGGAAGAGACAGGCTGGGGCTCCCTTTGAATTAAATCCAAACTGAGCAATAGCGGCACAGGCAAACGCTGCAGGAAAATGGCTTTTTTTTATTTTTTTTTTTTCACCCTTTTATAAATTCTATTTTTAAATGCACCGTGGACACGAGTGAAATCAAAAGCTATTAAAAAGAATTTTTAAAGTTTTCCAAGATTCTGATCGTTTTGATTCAAAAGAGCCAGAGTCTGTGTGTGTGTGTTTATGACTAAACAGAAAAACAGGTGTCCACACACAAACAGGGGCTGCAGGTGTGTTTAAAACAGGAGCCCTGGGCTGCCTGGATCAGCAGTGATGGCCAGAGCTTCAGAAAAGCAGGAGAAATCTTATTAATCTGAATATTAATCAACCGGTCCCTAAGTTCTGCGTTGTATTATCAGGGATGACACAGCATTAGAGTTACATCAGGGGAAATGTCCGAGTGGATGGGTGGAATTGGCAGTTTACTGAAGGCAAGGCACACGAATTGGGGCTGACTTGGCTAAATTAATGAAATAGGAAAAAATCATTTAAAAAAGACTGATTGCTGGCTAATAATGAGAAGACAAAAGAGCCTCCTCACCCTCCCAGGGAGGAATTCCCAGTTCCCAGTGTCCCACCCAGCCCTGCCCTGTGGCAGTGGGAAGCCATTCCCTGTGTCCTGTCCCTCCAGCCCTTGTCCCCAGTCCCTCTCCAGCTCTCCTGGAGCCCCTCCAGGCCCTGCCAGGGGCTCTGAGCTCTCCCTGGAGCCTTCCCTTCTCCAGGGGAACATTCCCAGCTCTCCCTGGAGCCTTCCCTTCTCCAGGGGAACATTCCCAGCTCTCCCTGGAGCCTTCCCTTCTCCAGGGGAACATTCCCAGCTCTCCCTGGAGCCTTCCCTTCTCCAGGGGAACATTCCCAGCTCTCCCTGGAGCCTTCCCTTCTCCAGGGGAACATTCCCAGCTCTCCCTGGAGCCTTCCCTTCTCCAGGGGAACATTCCCAGCTCTCCCTGGAGCCTTCCCTTCTCCAGGGGAACATTCCCAGCTCTCCCTGGAGCTTCCCTTCTCCAACCCCCAGCCCTCCACAGCATCTGGAGAAGGGTTTGGAGAGGATTTGGGAGGAAGAGGCGTTTCCCATGCACAGAGGGCAGTGAGAGGGACAAAATCCATTCTGTCCTTTCCTTGCTGTCCCAGAGGAGGAGGCGAGAAGGGAGCAGGACCCTGGCATGGCCCTGGCAGCTCTGGGGACAGAACAGTCCCTGTGCTCACAGCGGGGTCAGAGGGGACATTCCAGGGGCTGCACATTTCCATGGGCTGAGTCCATTCCCTGTGGATGGGCAGGACCTCGGCTGGAGGGAGGCACTGGGAGAGCTCCTGGTGCTGTGGGAGAGAAGGGAGATGGTGAACGGTGAGGAGAAAGGAGCTGGAGATGGAAGGAGTGGGGGAACAGCTGGTGGATCATGGGGAGATGGGAGCTGGAATGGGGGAATGGGTGAAGGATCATGGGGAGAAGGGAGCTGGAGATGGGTGGGATGGGGGAACAGTGGGTGAATCTTAAGGAGAAAGGAGCTGGAGATGGAAGGAATGGGGGAACAGCAGGTGGATCATGGGGAGAAGGGAGCTGGAGAAGGGAGCTGGAATGGGGGAACAGCTGGTGAATCTTGAGGAGAAAGGAGCTGGAGATGGCTGGGATGGGACATGAGGAGGAAGGAGCTGGAGATGGCTGGGATGGGGGAACACCTGGTGAATCATGGGGAAGGCACCTCTGGTGAGTCACGGGGAAGGCACCACAGGCCTCACTCCCAGCCCAGTGCTCCTTGGCTGGCTCTGGAACTTCCAGCTCCTCAGTTTTCTCCTTTGTTCAGCTAGACACGTGGGAAGGAGCAGGGTGTGATGAAGTCAACGCCAGTAAAAGGGGTCCTTTATTGCAGTTTGTTTTTTTTTTTGAGATGGTGTTTTGGGTTTGTTTGAAATCCCAGATGAGTCAGGGAGCAGGAATTGCAGGCAAGAAAATGCCAAAATCCTCCGTCCTTCCAAGAGACCTCCCCTGCAAAGGCTGCCAACTCCCCCTCGCCCCAGCTGATAAACATCACCTATTTTATAAATACTGATTTGTAGGATGATTAAGAGCNAGGAGCTGGGGGTGGCGGGGATGGGACATGAGGAGAAAGGAGCTGGAGATGGCTGGGATGGGGGAACAGCTGGTGAATCATGGGGAAGGCACCTCTGGTGAGTCACGGGGAAGGCACCACAGGCCTCACTCCCAGCCCAGTGCTCCTTGGCTGGCTCTGGAACTTCCAGCTCCTCAGTTTTCTCCTTTGTTCAGCTAGACACGTGGGAAGGAGCAGGGTGTGATGAAGTCAACGCCAGTAAAAGGGGTCCTTTATTGCAGTTTGTTTTTTTTTTTTGAGATGGTGTTTTGGGTTTGTTTGAAATCCCAGATGAGTCAGGGAGCAGGAATTGCAGGCAAGAAAATGCCAAAATCCTCCGTCCTTCCAAGAGACCTCCCCTGCAAAGGCTGCCAACTCCCCCTCGCCCCAGCTGATAAACATCACCTATTTTATAAATACTGATTTGTAGGATGATTAAGAGCCTTCGGCAGGGACAGAACGAACAGTGTGCCACAAACACCAAGCGCTCCTCCTCACAAATGTGATAACATTTGCTTCCTAAACAAATTAAATCTGATATTTTAGAAAAAAAAAAAAATCCATAACAACCGATCCACAGCTTTTCCTGCCCTCAATTTAACTTTCTCCCTACAAACACACTTGAAGAAAATAACACTCGGCGTGCACTTAATAGCGCTGGAAGCCACGAGGCAAATCCCCCTGCACGTCTCCCTCGCTCAAAGACCCCCCACCCGTCCTGCATAAAATCTGCACCTTTGTGCTCCCTGAGGAAACCGCACGGAGGGAGGAGCGGGGCGGGCCAAGGGAAACGGGGACGGGGAAATGAAAGAGTTACCCGAGGGCAGCGCTGAAAATCGATATTTTTGGCAGATTTGGTGCCTGCTAACGTGTCTGGGAACAGCTCCTGGCCTGGCACCAGCCTCTGCTGGCGTTATTCCGCTGCGTATTTGGAGCAGGATCGCGACCACCCTCTTTCCACGCTCGGTCAGATGTGGGGGCCAACGCGTTCCTCCCGAAAATCGACGTGAGCTGAGCTGTTTTGTGAGGAAATGTCATATTCCCAGCCAGCCCCACTGCACCAGGCCTCGGGGGATCTGCCTGAGCTGGAACCTCCCCACAGAGGTCGGGGCTGTTCAGAGGGGCTGCGGGAGGATCCCAGCTCCAGTTTTCCTCGGAACTTTCGGGAAGCGAAGCCCAGCAGGCGCGTGGGGAAGGGCAGGGGATTGCCGTTCCTGCCAGACAGCGCCTGACAGAGTTCCACATCAGAGATTAAGGTCTCTGTGCACAGATTGAGGTCTGGGGAGGCGAGGGAAGCGGGATGGACGGGGATGGAACGTGAAATGGATTGACGTCGGCTAAAGGGCAGCCGGGGGAGGCAGGCACAGCCAGGAATAAAAACTTCTCTTTAGGGGAGAGCTCACTGGGAGGAGGTCGTTGGGTGGGCACGGGGAGCCTCACCTCGTGCCACGGACACGGGGAAAGATGGGAAAAGCAAATCCAAAGTGATTTGGTCACTCTGCCGGGATCCACGGCCGGTCAATCACTGCCAGGCTCAGGGAAGGTCAGCTGGGGGTTTTCTTTTCTGCAAATGAACTAAATGGGAAATTTTCATCGATACAGTGTCACAGAAAAAAAAGTAAGTGATGGAGCTGCTCGGAGAAGAGGATTTGGTGGATTGGTTTGAATCCTGACACAATGGAAGAGGTGAGAACACGAGCAGGGGTGTGAGCTGTGGAAAACACGAGCCTCAGCGAATTCCCAGGCTAGAGGAGGAGCGGGTGCAGGGCAGAGCTCCCTGGTGGGTCTGCTCTGCTCTCTGAGCCCCAGGGCTGTGCCTGCAGCCTGTCCTGGCAGGCACTGGAGAACTGGCACCTGCAGACTGCATTTGCAGGCTCCGGGGTACAGCTGGTCCCCGTTTTGGGGACACGAGGTTTGGTGACTGGTTCAGGGCAGGAGGTTCCTGTGAGGGGCAGTTGGGGTGGGATTGATGCCTTGGGAAGGCTGAGCTGGAACAGGGACTGGACAGAGCTGGAGAATAAAGTAGAGATTTATTGAAAGGCTTCCAGGATCCACCCTGGGCAGGACAGGAGCCTGGCCAGTGCTACACTCAAGGTGGACTAAGAATGGTCACAAAATTGGCTAACTAGCCATGAGATCTTCCATTTTTATAAGTTTTGGTCCCCAATTTGCATTTTGTGGTTTAATTGTCCAATCCCAGCTCCAGGCTGTGAGGTCCCATCCTTCTTGTTCCTCCCTTCACCTACCCTTGTTTGTGCTTTTGAGGCCTGAAAACTTGTACCAGTTATCTTTGGTCTTCAGCAGGAAAAGGATTTATTTTGTCTCCCTGCTCTGTGAAGAGCTGACTGGCACTGAATGTGAGGCTCAGAACTGCACCCCTGGGCAGCCCAGAATCTGAAATACATGAAAGCTCCAACTGAAGGCATCAGGATGAGACCAGTCCCATGATCCTGCCCCTCACAGGAGGGGAACACGTTCTGTGTGTGTCCCAGCTGTGCCATGTCCCTGGTGTCCCCAGCACCGGGGGACATTTGTGTTCCTGGCCCTGGGGATGGTTTCAGAGCCCAGCCCTCAGAGGAGGCTCCTGGCCAACAGCAAACACCTGGGTGCCCATGGCCTGCCTGGGGAAACGGGGTCTGCCAGGGGTATCCTCCTCAGGATGGCTAAAAGAAATATTCACAGCTTTGTGACTTTGAAAAAAATACAAAATAAAGTTAATTCCAGGATGAAGGCGAGCACAGGGCAGTGCTGGGAATGGGAAAACTCCTTTATGGGAGTTACACCACTCTGAGCCCCCCTGGAAGTGCCTCATCCATTGTGCTCCTTTCCTGGGATATCGTGCTGGAATTGTGACTAAACACAGGATTACAGATTAATTTGACTCTAAGCAGCCCCTTCAGTACACTGTAGATCATGATAATGAAGACATGAATCTCTCACTGCTCCAAAAAGGATTTCAGCCCCGAGAAGGGAGTTTCTTGCCTTGGTGAATATTTCCATTGCACTCGTGATATCAGAAATAAGCTTTGCAGATTCTGACTTTTAGAAAATTACTCCCTTGAAAGGCTGTTTATGTTTGCCTGTTCTTTTCTGGCAATTAATGCATTGGCTTTGGAGGGAGATCTGTGATGTTATTCAAGCTAAACCTGTAAAAATGGTAAACTCTTATTAATAAAACCCCAAACAGACACGTTGCAGCACACACACGTGCTCCCATAAACACAGAAAATACTGTGTCTGCACGGAAATAAAAGTGCACCTCGAGAGGGGTGATCTGTCTTCTCTGCTAATTGTCTTTATCAGAGAAATGTACAATTAGATAAAACAATATCATTATTTTGCCAACATGCAGACAGGGGTGGTGACAATTATTCACTAACATCTGTAAACGCTGGAGGGGGAATATTTGCATCTAATTTGGCAGATGTTTGGCAAAGCCTGGGGAAAGGGTTATTTCCTTAAAATATTTTAAAATAAAAACCTTTTGCTTGTATCAAAGTGTTGTTGCTCAGTCTGGGCATTTAGAATGATGCTACAAATGGATAAAAATCCTGGATACCCCACAAACTCACAGGTCCCACTAAAGCCAGACCAGCCCACCAGGCTGTTCCCATATTGGATCAAAAATTCCCACTTCTGTCCCCAAAACCTGGAATAAACCCAGGACCTTGCACTCCTGTGGGCTCTTTCCCCTGCAGAGCTCAAGGTGCTTTGTGGATATTGGATAATTCCCTGGGAGCAAAACTCCCAGGTCAGCCCACGTGTCCCAGGAACACACAGAGCACAGCAGGGAGAACCTCCAGGACATTGCTGGGTTTGCTTTAAGGGGGGAAAAAAGGGTGGGGAGTTGGTATGTGACAGGACAATCCCAAATCCAGCTGGTACAGAGCTGAGTTTCCACGGATGGGGTGCCTTGGACACAGGGCAGCTCCAGGACTTTGTGAGCACTGCTGCTCCCTGTCCCAGCTGCCTTTGGAGCAGGGGAAGTCACCGTAACCCTGCTGAAGTCGAGCAATCTCTGAGAACTCAGGGACTCGCTGGTCTTTATTTCTGCTTAATCAGTGATCTCCAAATATCAGCACTCCAAAGGAGGCCCCAGGTGAGGGGGAGCAGGCTGGGCTGCCAGAGCCCGGCAGGAATTCTCGGGTTGGGCACAGAGCATCCTCCCAGCCCTGCTCTGGCATCTGCTGTGCCGTGCCTGAGACACCCTCTGGGCCCTCACCTTCCTTCCAGACCGTCCCTTGGATCTTTAATCTGACTGACAGCACTGCTGAGAGCAGCCCCGCTGCCTCCCCCTGCCCTGTGCAGCCTCAAAACAGGGACAAGAATTAACACTTCTCACCTCAGGAGTGTTTGAAGGAGACTCTCACGTGTTCAGCAGGCTGAAGTCCTCGGCCATCCCCCTGGTTTAACACAGGAAAGCTCTCCTGAGGGTTTGCTTGAGCCATTATTGGTGCCTAAAGGGACGGGGCTCCCATTAAAAGCACATTTTGCACTTTCCCGGGGAGGTTCAGCGCTGGGAGTGTGGGAACAGCTCCGTGGTGCTGGTCCTGGTGTGTTTTTATCACTGCCAAGGGGAAGACCAAGGAAAATGTGCTGCTCACTGGGGCAAAGGACGTGGGGAAGGATAAGGCAGTTGATTTTCAGTCCTGCAAGCTCAGGAAGAGCTGCAAGCCCTGGGACAGGGATGGGCTGGAGGGGTTTAAAATCCCTGGAGAGATTGAAAAACGCTGTGAGTGTGACCTTGGGGACATGGGTTAGTGGTGGCCTTGGCAGTGCTGGGTTGGACTCCTAGAGGGTTTTCCCAGCCCAAACCATTCCATGAATTTATGATTTCCCTCCAGCATCCCAAAGTCCCTGATACCATGGGAGAGTTCAGCACAAGACTGACCTTGAGTGGAGGAGCCCAAAGTCACATCAGGGCAAAAAAAAAAAAGAGAGAGAAATCTCAAGTTTTTTCCTGCTTTTTGGAGTCCTGTTGGAGGATTTGGTCCATTCCCACCTGAGCCCCCAATTTCCTGGGGTTCATGTCAGGTGTTGCATTGAAAAGTTTCCCTGGAGGAGAAGTTTCTGAAGGAGCAGAGCCGCCCCTCCCTTGCCCCAGCCTGAGCTGCAGGAGGAGCTGTCCAGCCCGGCAATGATATTTCAAAGCTAATAATACAGACAGGACTCAAAGCAAACCCAAACAACCAGAGCATTTTTTTTTTCAGCATTATTTCTGGGTTTCTATTTCTCTGTCTGTGCACTGCAAATGAGCCCAGCCCCGTTCGGGAGCTGCTCCAGGGCCGTCCGTGCCCGGCCTCACCTGCAGGGCGCTGACACTGCCCGGCAGGGCCGGGTGACGATCAGGGGACAGCCGGGACGTGTCACCTCGGCCCGGCGCCTCCGGAGGCATCTGGGAACGCATTCATCTCCCAACGCGTCCCTTTGAAACAATGAAGTTGGAACGCGGGGGAACTACATCTGAAATAGTAGGTTTGCCTAACAAGAGGCATTTTTCTCTTGTAAAACTCTCTATTAAAGGCACTTTGCTTTGTTAACTTTCATGGCATGTATCCTCACTATAGCCTTCAACACCTGAAAAATTAGTGGAAGAATTTGACTGATTATAGAGGCTGTTTTCCTTGTTCCACTGCCTCTTCTAAAAGGGATACTCAGCAGAACTTGCCTTTTTTTTTTTTTTTCATTTTGTGCTGTCTGCATGAGTAATTACCTCCCTGATTTCTGAGATGCAATTGAGTAGCTTCCACATTAGAAAAATCCCAAGATTGATAGAGCCATCTCTCCTAAAGGATTAGTTTGCCGCTGTAATTCCACTGAGTAGGTCATTCAAATAGCGAAAATGCTACCAAGTCTAATTCCCCCTGGTTGTAAAAGGCAGGTATTGATACCTATTTAGCAGAGGCTGAAAAGGGCTCTTTGCCTTCCGAGGGGAAGAGGGGCTCCCATTTCCTGCCGCGGCTCCAGAGGGGCAGGAAAAGGAGCTTTGTATTCCCGGGATGGGTCAGCCCAGGGGCTGCTGACGCCAGGGAAAAGACCAGAGGAAAGACGAGGATTGTGCTGAGATGTTGAGAAATGGGGAACAGTTGTAGGAATCCACGGGGGAGTTTCTCCCAGGATTTAAGGACCTGGTAGTTGGGACAGTTTTGGGATGGCTTTGGGGTGCCAGGGGAGTCCCCCAAGAGCTCAGCACAGCTGTGGAGGAGAGGATTATCCCAGGGATGGGCAGGGAAGAGATTTTACATCATTTCCCAGGCTCCATCCGGGCCCATGTTCCTGTGTGTGTTCCCAGGTCCCCGGGGGGATTTATCCAAAGCATCCATGGGCACGGGAAATCATTCCCCGAGTCCTCTGCTCCCCAGCTCACCTGCTTTCATACCAAATATTCATGGAGCAGGCTCTTCCATTTATTGGAGATATTCTGGGAAAGGTTTGGAGAGCGTTCAGCACCACGGCGCCTTTTCATCAGACACATCTTCCAAATGTCTGAATAATGTTGGCAGAGCTTTGGAGGGAGTGGGGAGGCAGGAATTCCTCTAAACATCACAGGTGTGACTGTGAGGATGCAGAGAGCAGCTGGCATTGTCATAAGGAATTGTGCCAATGTCATTTTAACAGGGAAAAATGACTGACTCCCTCTGTCACTCCGCTAGACTAAAAATAAATGTATTAACTAAACCCGACATCTTAATGAAAATAAACATATTTATAAAACCCCTAAAATTCTGAATAACTTTTTTTTTCCCAATTAAAATACTAAAAGCACGGTAATCTCTTAAATTCACCAAGATGTACTTCGTGATAATTCCAGGGGCGAAAAAACCTACAAAATATAAACGATAATTTTTTTTTTTTTTTTTCTNTTAAATAATGTAAAGTAAATAAATGTTTTACTTCCACTGATCTGCCCCAGGGGCCCACACAAAGCCCCTTTCTCTGCCCTGATGCACATCCCCTTCCGTGCAGCCTGAGCTCTGCTCAGGAGGGGCTCAGCGATTTCCATCAGCAGAGGATGTGGAAGTTCATTTGAAAGGCAGCAATGAACCTTGGGCGCGCTCTGAAGTCGGTTGAAGCGAGATGCAAAAGCTCCCTGCGAGGCGGGGGCACATTCCAGGGACCGGCATCGCGGCTCCCCAGGCAAGGCGCAGATGCTGCGCTTCCCTCTCCCCGGCAGCTGCGCGGGGCTGAGCGGCACAGCTGCCCTGTAGCTAAACATCTGGAGAGAGCCGGGCGGGAGAATAATAAACACCTCCAAATTCCACCAGGCACAGCCCTGAAAGTGACTTTAGCGGGGGGGGAAAAGGGGTTGGGNNNGGGGCGGGGGGGGTTGAGGGGAGGAACGAGGAGTCAAACCTCAGGCAGCCCTCGGGGGAGGAACTGGCTGGAGCCCACGGGGGTATGGGGCAGCCCTGCCTCTGAGCCACCCTGCTCGGGGCAGCGATTCACATTTTACACTTGGTGTTTGTTACTGCCTCTCCCCTGGAAACTGCCGGTGAAAACAGGAACAGAAAGGTCTGTGAGCTCGGGTGGAGCAGTGTGGTCACAACTGCAGGCGCTGAACACCAACAGTTTTCTGGTCTTTTGGTCAATATTCCTAAAGCTGTGACATCCCTCACCGCAGCCTCCTCTGCTTTGCTCCTGTCCTGTAAAGACGCTGCTGCAGTGACCTGTCATGGTCGTGGGGTCCCAGAGCAGGTGGGGTTGGAAGGGACCTTAAATCCCATCCCTGTGCTGCTCTGAACATTTCCTCCCACATTTCCATCCACATTTCTTCCCACATTTCCACCCACATTTCCACCCCAGGACCCTGGGATGGAATTCAGACATTTGGCAGACGTTACTTTACCGAAATAAAAGCGTTACCTGTGGGGCTGGGGAGTGGAAGAACAATAAATAACCCCGTTTAACCCTTTTCTCCTGAGCACAAACAGTCCCTGACTGTGATTCCTTTCGCCATCAGTCCCCTCATCAGGTGAGTGTGAGGACAGGAGGGATTGAACCCACTGCATTTCACCAGAGAACCCGAAATTTGTGCCTGATGAAAGGCAGGGAACCGCTCCCACAAGTGGAGCTCGTGTTTCAGGGGATCAGGCAGGGACAGGAGGAAGAGTCTGCAAGATGCTTGTTTGCTGAACAGAAATCTTGCTGTTTACAGGGAATCTTTGAGAAACCTAATTCATTTTTTTTTTCCCCCCTCTGAATGAAGGAAAAAAAAACCTTTTAAAAATGACTAATTGGGTAAAATTCTTCAAGGTGCCTTTATCAGCAGCTGTGCTCCTGGCACGTTGTTAAGGTGACAGCCATACCCTGCACTGCTCTTTGGGGGAATATTCCACACTGAGCCCACAGTCCCAACGCCACTTCAGTGATTCCATCACTAAGAAATCACATGAAATGTTTAGTTTTGGTTTTGCAGTTTCACGGGGGCGAAGCGTGGGATTTCTCACAAGCCAAAGGACGCCCTGGTGTCACAGTTTGGGACACAAAAGAGACGACACTCACTGGTCAGGCTGTGAAGGGAGCAGAGAAAGAGGAAGTTTATTATGATTTGGGGTTTAAATAGGATTTGGAATGTGACCAAGGATTGGAACACCTCTCTGATCCCAGTGGTCAACTCAGAAGTCCATCACGGAGAGAAATACGAAAACAATCTACTTTGTTTATGTTAAATGCCTAAGAAGCTCCAGTCCAAGAATGTAAATAATCAGAAAGCTGAAAATCAGGGTGACACCCTGGGAGCAGGAGCACAGGATTTACTCCAGAAGGACAGTGGGAATTCTGCCTCATTCCCTGCTGCAGCACTGCATCCCAAATGCCCCAGCGTGCCCAGTACCTTCCTGGGCTAAATAAAAATTCATTCTGGGGGATTCTTCTACTAAAAGAACTCAGGGATGTGCTAAGAGGACCAGGAGGCAGGAGGCAGCCCCCAGTAAACGCAGTGAGCCCCGGCCACGGCCGCGCAGGACGGGCTGTCTCAGCACCTCAGCCACGACTCCGCTGCTGGGGAGAGACTGGCAGGGGCAGGGAGGCACCGCTGGGAACGAGAGAGGGAAAAAAAGAGATGAAATCAGAAAACCTCTCTATCAATCTGCCAAGCTGTCAGGGACGCTCGTTCTGAAACAATTCCTCTCATTTCCAATAAACGATGTCAGGAGTGGATAAAAGGCACAGACAGCGAGGCTGGAGACAGCCGCCTCCTCTCCCGAGTTGTGCTCAAACAATCCGGGGGAAATGTGCCGGCGGTCCCCGATGGCAGCCGGGCTGGGCACGGCTCCTTTCGGGGGGCTGCTGCCTCTGAGGGCAGATCCCAGCTCCCAGCCCCTGCCTCCCAGCCCAGGGATGCCCGAGGGGAGCGGGGGTCACTGCGGACTGGGAGCACCGGTGAGCCGGCGGTGCCTGTCAAAGCAGGGGCTGAACTCCAGGGGAAATCCAGCATTTCTGGATTCAAATCCGAATTCTGTGTGCCCATAAACTGCTCACAGCTCACGCCCAATAAAACATAAAAGCGGGGGATTATGCGGAAATTAAAGAAATTAAGGGAAAATCTATCAGTCACCTGAGCTTAAAGTCGTCGATAAGAGCAGCTTGGTGCAGTCAATATTAAGAGCAGAGTCGGTGCTGAGGAGGTGGCAGAGGCTGTCTGGAGATGTTGGGGACAGCAGAGATGGTGGCCCCAGGCTGAAGGGACAGGGGCACAGGAACCACGGCATTTTAAACATTTTCCTGGGAAAATGAAACATTTTAACATTTAAACCTTTTCCTCAGGAAGGAACCAAACCTGGTGCCAGCCGTGCCCAAACAATCAGGGGCAACCCCAGGAAAAGGCATCCTGGGCTGTCCATCAGCTCCTGGCTTGGACTGGAGCCCCAAGGGCTGCCCGGAGCCAGGCGTGGCCAACGTGAAGTTAAACCTGGTGCAGGAGCAGTCCTGGAGTCCTCGGCCTGTCCCAAACTGTGGGTGAGGAATGATGCTCCACGGTTTTCAGGTGATTTCTGTGTTTATACAGCCCTGTGCGAAGTTGGACCTTTTTGGAATAACCAGCAAGGGCTAAGGGTGTTCCTCCATCCAACAGACATTCCTGGGAGCACTTTCTGCTCCCCCTCCTGCCCTGCCCTTTTCTGGCCTCTTTATTTGGTGGTTGCTTTGGACAGGAAGATTTCCTGACACACGAGTGAGTGCCCGGCACGATAAATATTGTGACATAAATGAACTTGTACTCTCTCTTCCCTTCACTGTTCCATTTTGAAATTATGCTCCCTCGGGGTCCCTTCGTCCTCCTTCAGTTAGATTTTCAATCCGTGGATTGTCTTCTCCTTGCAGGTTTCTAAACTTCTGCAATTCAGTAAATTGCATTTTTCATGTCCTAAACATTAAAATCCCCCTGAGCGCAGGAGGAGCTCTCCCCTGCCCCATCTCCATCCTCCTCCGGTCACCTGGAGCAGGGAAAGGTTCCTAAAGCTGTTTTTGTGCAGTTCCAATTGTTTATCTTAATTAAGGGAAAACCCCAGCACTCAAATCAGCAAAACCTTTGTGCCACTTCAACAATTTCTGCGCAGAGGCTTTTCCTGGGTGTGTGTGAGAGGCTTTTCAGGGGTTTGGCCGCTGAGCTGCAGCCCCTGCGGTGTCAGCTGAGGGTAAAACCCAGCCCTGGAATGGCCCAGCCCCTGCCTGGCATTACTGGGGAGCAGGAAGGAGCATCCCTGGGCAGGGGTCCGTGTGACCTGAGCTAACAGGGGCCGTTCAAAGGCAGGGGAGGGTGGTTGGAAATGGGGCTGAGCAGGATTTGGGGGCTCAGTCCCTCCCTGAGCCTCTGGAAGGGAGGAGAGGAGCAGGCAAAGCAGGAGCTCTGCTGCCAGTGTTCCAGCCCTCCCTGCCCCTCCTCTGAGAGTCGCCCAAAACACGGCACAAAAACATCAGGAAATCACACGGGGGTAAACCATCGGCCGAAACCAACCAAGATGATTAAAATAAAATTTAAAACTGTCACATTTTGTTAGGCAAACTCCTTCCAAACACCGACTATCACCGTCCTCGGGAACAGTTTTTAGCATCCCATCACCTACAGAGAACAACTGATGTTTTATAACTCAGATTCTCTCCATCCTGGCCTTCACAGGACTTTCCATTCCTTTTCCATTTCCATTCCAGGGTGCAGCTTTGGGCTGGGGGCTGGAAGGGGAAGGCTCTGGGCCCTGCAGGGCCCACATCAGGGGCACCTCCCGGGATCTCTGGGAGGCAAACCCAGGGGTTGGGATGAGGGCTGGCGTTGCTGCATCCCTGTCCTGCCCCACATAGCTCCAGGGATGCTCCTGTCCTCCTCGGCTTCCCCACCGCGTCCCCTTTGTCCATCCTTCCCCAAACCCCTTCCTGGGGAGCTCTGGGAGCGCGGGAGGCTGATGGAGCAGGAGGAGGAGGTTGGGCACAGGTGAGCTCCCGCAGGGAACATGGAACAGAAATCAGGGCGGGCCGGATGAGCCCCGGGAAAGCCGAGCCCGTGTCCCCGGCGCTCCCTGCCCCTTCCCCGCAGCAGCAGCAGCAGCAGCAGCAGCAGCAGCCCCGGGATGCTGTTTACCAGGAGCCATGGCAACTTCCGAGGCCATTAGCTGCAATCACAGCCGGCTCCAGCACCTGACTGAAGGCTGGGATGTGTGATATTTAGTCTGACCTATAAAAATATCTCTGGAGCAACCTGCGTGCAGAAGTGTCACATCAAATGTTTGTCACGCGCGGGATGTGACACCGGGCACCTGACGGAGCCTCGCCGCGGCTGAGGGGGATCTGCCCCTTTAAAAGGCTCCTGATGTTCCTCTCAGCCACCCCGGAGCCCAGCTGGGGACAGTGTGTGACAAACAGGGCCCCTCTTCTTCCTCGCTCCCAGCCCAACATCCCCAGTTACCGGTTTCAGTTATTTGATTAAAGATGTGTGTTGGTAGCCTTAAATGTCCCCAAAGATGGCACAGTGACACCCTGGGGAGGCTGAGCACAGGGACAGAGCTCGGGGTAGCTGTGCTGTGGGTCACCTTTGGAGCTCTTGGTGTCCCCAAAGATGGCACAGTGACACCCTGGGGAGGCTGAGCACAGGGACAGAGCCTGGGGTCATGCAATGGGTCACCTTTGGAGCTCTTGGTGTCCCCAAAGATGGCACAGTGGCACCCTGGGGAGGCTGAGCACAGGGACAGAGCTCGGGGAGCTGTGCAGTTTGTCACCTTTGGAGCTCTTGGTGTCCCCAAAGTTGGCACAGTGACACCCTGGGGAGGCTGAGCACAGGGACAGAGCCTGGGGTCATGCAATGGGTCACCTTTGGAGCTCTTGGTGCCCCCAAAGATGGCACAGTGACACCCTGGGGAGGCTGAGCACAGGGCCAGAGCATGGGGTCATGCAATGGGTCACCTTTGGAGCTCTTGGTGTCCCCAAAGTTGGCACAATGACACCCTGGGGAGGCTGAGCACAGGGCCAGAGCATGGGGTCATGCAATGGGTCACCTTTGGAGCTCTTGGTGTCCCCAAAGATGGCACAGTGACACCCTGGGGAGGCTGAGCACAGGGCCAGAGCTCGGGGAGCTGTGCCATGGGTCACCTCTGGAGCTCTGGGCAGCTGTGAGGGCCAGCAAAGCCCTCGGAGGGCTGGGGCAGGGCGGGGAGATGCTGCTGGTCCTGCAGGTGGGCCCCAAAGCCCTGAGCTGGCCCTGCCCCGAGAGCCCCCAGCGCTGTGCTGCTCTCCTCAGCCCTTGGACAGCACCTCCCGGAGGGGCTGTGGCTCCTGCTGGGGTAGGGCTCAGCCTGGGGCGAGTTCTCCTGCTGCAGGGGTGATTTAGGAGCGCTGGAGATCTCCAAACCAGCCTTTTCATGTTCCACAGGTGCTTTCCAACACCTCCCCTGCAGAGCTGCTCCAACCCCTCCCACACCTGGGCTGCAAAATCCCCCACAGGATGCACAATTGTCTTTTTCCTTTTCCTTTTCCTTTTCCTTTTCCTTTTCCTTTCTTTTCTTTCTTTCTTTCTTTCTTTCTTTCTTTCTTTCTTTCTTTCTTTCTTTCCCACAGAGACAGAGTTTGGAACCTGTGCTGGAGGTGTCCAGGGAACACCAGGACACTTGGTTTCACTCAGGGCTCTGGGCTGGGGACACATCTGGGGCTCCACGGGCTGGGAAGGCTTTGCCAAGCTCAGGGATCCACTCTGGGATTCTCTTTCCAGGTGAAGCACAATTGCAGGACCTGCCTTGGCAGGATGGAGTGCCCCAGGTCACTCTCTGAGGGATGGCCTGGCCATTTCTGAGCTCCAAATGCAGCAAACCTTTAACATCTCCTGACTGGGAGAAACACCCTGTTAGCTGCCCGTGGAGCTGGGTGAGCTCTGTCCCTCCACGTCCCCCTGGAGAATGAGCCACTGGGACTAAAACTCCTTCCACTGCCTTTGTTTTTCTTTAAAAAAACCCAGTTTGAATGATCAATAATTACAGGAAGGCTGTTCTGCCTGTTCCTGGGAAATGGGGCATCACAAAGGGGTGCTGAATCCAAAAAAAAAGCCCTGCTAGGAGAAATAAAAATCATCGCTCTGTGCTTCTCCGTGGAAGCTAAAATATGACACACGGACAAATTTCAACAAATTATTCACGAAGCAAAAAAAAATAAATAAATAAAAAGGAGGAAGTTTTGAAGGCTGAAGAAAACCCGTCCAAGATTTCACCTAAACCTCAGACATTTCACTCAGCTCTCCTGAACGCTCCTGCCTCTGTCAGGCATTCCACCTCTGCGGCATCTGACCTTTCTTCCGAGTATGTACATCTTAAAATTAATTCCTCTTCATCCTCCACGTGGTTTGGTGGGGCTTTCCCCTCGAAATTAGGATATTTTAATTATTGTAAAATAATTTTATTTTAATTAATTCCTCTCGAAAGCGGGATATTTATTGTCACAACAACCGTTCCGGGGCATTAATTAACGCGGTGCTTTCGGAATCGGTGCTTGGGGGCTGGAACAGAAAGTACCAGCAGAGTGTGAGATCCCGCCCCGGGCACTCCCTGACACGGGAGCGACTTGCAGAATGTATATTCATGGACTTGCAGCTTCCTCAGGAGTCACCAAGAGGCACAGAAAGGCTGAAGTGAAGCTGTTGCTCCCACAAAGATGGCTTGAAGCAAGAATTTGCTTGATTTTCACCAGCGTTGCTGAATGCCAAGCAGTATCATGAATATGATGTTCTTGCATAGGAATAGTTGCATCAGGAGAAATTACAATGCTTTCCTGGAGTTGTTGGGGCCCATTTAAATAAAAATATATGGAGAAAATAGATTAAATTATCTCCTCTAGATAAAAAAATATCCTGGATTCCTGGTGTAGGACTGGGAAAGAGAGGGGAAACATCAGGTGTGTTCCTGTGGTGTCTGGCAGAAATCCCTTTTTGTTCAGGAGTTTTCTACCTCTGCAGCTGCATCATCCAGTGACCCTAAATCCACCCTCGTGGCACCTTTCAAACCTCTCTGAGGGAGGGGGAAAGCTCACAGCCAGTGAAGTTTGTGGTTCTTAAAATCCACAAATCATTCTTAAGACAGAACCTAAAATCTAAAAGCATTTAAAACACGGGACGGCTTAAGAAAGGCAAATTGGTACAAACGTAACATTTCCACCCAAATTCAGTTTGAGGTGATCAAAATACGATCAGCTCCAGTAAAAAGTTTAATTCATTGACTCATAAAGCCAAATATACTCTGTGTTTTGATAATATCAGGAATGTTTTACATTTCCTCGTGTTTAATGGTTCTTCAAATTTGTCCCCCATAACACAGAAATGATTATTTTAAATTTATGTGAAATCCAGGGCTGTGTGTACCTGGCCAGGTCGGGCAGCCAGGTCAGGTGAAGTAACCCAGGTATTACCAAAGTTGTGTCTCGCAGGAATTCAAATGGGAAATTGTGGGAATGACTCCCAGCCTGGAGACGCCATTCCCTTATTTAATGTCTGTTTTTAAAAGTGGCTGAGATTTTCCCCGTTAAAAAAAAAAAAAAAAANCCACGCCAGGGCAGAGGATGGGCAGGGCCAGGAGGAGCAGCCAAAGGCCAGGTTTGGGTGGAAACCTCTCAGATGTTCCTCAGACNTTTACTAAGAGAAATTACGGCTCGGATACCTGAATGTGAATATTAAGTATTAAAAAAAAAAATTAAAAAAAAAAAGAGAAAAGAAAATTTCATTTAAATAATGCTGAGGTTGTGACACGAGCTGAGGAGAGCAGGGAAATGCAGAGTCACAGCTGACACTGCCCTTAATTCACACAACTTTGGGCGAGGTCACGAGGGCAGAAGTGTAACTCCGGTCTGGGCATCAGGTTTGGAGGCTTTGATTTCTTTAATTTTGAAATTTACATCCTAATGCGTTTTTAAAGATTATTTTAATCCCCTCATTTAAGGTGAAATGGTGGCCTGGGAGAGCTGGAGAGGGACTGGGGACAAGTACTCCTCAGACAGGCACAGCCAAGACCAGATTTGGATGAAAACCCTTCAGGTGTTCCTCAGACAGACCCAAACCACTCAGGTGCTCCTCAGACAGGCACAGCCAAGGCCAGGTTTGGGTGAAAACGCCTCAGGTGCTCCTCAGACAGACCCAAACCTCCCAGATGTTCCTCAGACAGGCCCAGACAAGGCCAGGTTTGGGTGAAAACCCTTCAGGTATTCCTCAGACAGATCCAAACCCCTCAGGTGCTCCTCAGACAGACCCAAACCTCCCAGATGTTCCTCAGACAGGCACAGCCAAAGGCCAGGTTTGGGTGAAAAGCCCTCAGGTGCTCCTCAGACAAGCATAGCCAGGGCCAGGTTTGGATGAAAACCCTTCAGGTGCTCCTCAGACAGACCCAAACCTCCCAGATGTTCCTCAGACAGGCCCAGCCAAGGCCAGGTTTGGATGAAAACCCCTCAGGTGCTCCTCAGACAGACCCAAACCTCCCAGATGTTCCTCAGACAGGCCCAGTCAAGGCCAGGTTTGGGTGAAAACCCTTCAGGTGCTCCTCAGACAAGCCCAGGCCACCTGCACGTGTCCCAGCTCAGCTCCCCTGCTGCAGTGACAGATCAATGCATTGGTGATCACCTCTGCAGGTCACCTCCTAATGACACGATCAATCAAATTTCCTCCCGTTTCTCTCAAAATTAAGCAGAGAGAAAAAGAGATTTTAGTTTTCTTTTCTTAGCTTATTTTTAACGGAGGCACTACAGAATTATGATGGTGTCCTTTTGGTAAACCAAAATGTCAGACACATATTATTCTTTTAAACATCTCCTGGCCTTTCTCTGAAAGGTTAAGGTGGTTTAAATAAATTTAGTCAAAGTAAATGACAGCTGAGGGAGAGTATTAGAAAACTATACTTATCAACAACCTCTTTTCCTTAAATTTAAACAAGTCATTTACCAAACTGCAGTTTGAGGGGATCATGGCAACCTGTGCCGTTCCACGGGGAAGGCGAAAACAACTGGAAATGGTAAAGAAATGTTGGGGTGGGGGAAATTACCCACGAGTTAGTGAGCGTTAATGCATGGCCTGGAAGTTGCAAACCACGGTTCTCAAAATAACGGGGCGGCAGCTTCCACCTGAGGCCTGAAGTGGGAGTTGTCCTTTTCCTGCTTTTCCCTCACGCTGCTGGCAGGAGCTGAGGTGGAGCAGGCAGGAAAAGGATCCAGACCTGACTGCAAGAGGGTCCCACGGACTGCCTCGGTGGTGGACAGATGATTTTTGCCACGGGAGCTGATTAAAGTGGCGGATTTGATGCGTGTTTGCAGATCGGGAAACGCGGCTTTAAAAGCCGCCCCAGCGCCCGTGAAGGTTTCAGACGCACGTGTGCAAAAATAGTCCAAGTGGGAAAGCAACCAACCCAAACCCGGCAGCCAAATCAGGGGCTCTTCAAGACAGCTCAGCGAGAGATCATTTACTAATTAACACAGATAATTGGGATCTTGAACTCATCACCCAAATAAAAGGATGATTAAAATACGGCGGGTGTCAGAATCCCGGGGCGGTTTGGGTTGGGAGGGGCCTCAGAGCCCGTCCCACCCGTGCCGTGGGCAGGGACACCTCCCACCGCCCCGGGGTCCCGTGCAGCCTGGCCTGGGATGCTTCCAGGGATGGAAATAACACGCTGAGATGACTTTTCTCACATCAATAACGCGTTTTTCCCATCCCCATCTGCTGAGGAAGCAGCCCCAGTGAGCAGCCACCTCTGGGATGCGGAGGCGAGGCCCGTCCCTGTCACTGCTGCTGTCCTCTGCTGCACCTGGGCCACCTCCTTCTTCACCTGGGAGCCAACACGGCTCACCCCACTCCAGTAATTCCCCCTTTCCTGCCACAAATCCCAGCCCCACTGCATGGCCCTGAGCCTCCTGCCCACACAGATAAAGGGCAAATGGGGTCATTTCTTGGCCCCAGCTCAAGCCCAGTGTCAGAGCTGGCTGCACCAGGACCTCTGGCCAAGTCCAGGAGGAAGAGGAGCTGCCTGACCCCACCCTTTCTCTGGGCCCTTTACACCACACATAACACAGGCAGGATCAAGAGAAAAAACCCTTGTGAGGACAAAACCACACTTGTTACTCTTTGTGTTCACTGATCTACACCCAAGCAAAGACCTCCCGTCCAAAGACTTATTTTATTATTTTTACTTACTTTACCATTTTAATTACCAGATAATTACAACCCCCTGCTGAAGCATCTCCCTTCAAACTCATCAGAAAAACATCAAACCCCAACTCTCTGCAGTCACACCCAAGCCCAGCTCCAGCGAAATCTTTCAGGGCAGGAATTCCATTTCCACCCGTGGGCGGGAAGGGCGGAATTACCGCTCCGCCGGCCCGGCACGGAGGCCTCCCGGATTTGTGCCGAGTTTCCATAGAAATGCATTGATTAGAGCCTAATTCCCGTTAATGTGGTGTCCTTGCAGCACGCTCTGCTTGCTTACACCAGGCAGCACCTTCCCTCCGCTTTTGTTCGGCTCAGTAGGTTTCCTAACTGCTGGATTTTATTGAGTTAAATCAAGCTGTCACTTCATCTGCCTGAAGGATGACTCGAATACAACACATAATAATAAAAAGAAAAGTAGGATAAAATAATCTTGTCAAGCCAGAAAAACTGATTGCTTGAAGTTGTAGCCTTCAATCAATACACTAATTCCACAATTTATACCTCTTTCAATTGGAGAGGAAAGAAACCCTGATATGGTATTTCTTGGCTCACTGACCAACTTTGACCTTCTATCTTGTGTGAATGTGGGATTAGCAAGTGCTGCTGCTTAGTGAAATCACCTATGAAAACAGGGAAGC
This sequence comes from Sinosuthora webbiana, assembly GCA_013397395.1. Classification (NCBI taxonomy): domain Eukaryota; kingdom Metazoa; phylum Chordata; class Aves; order Passeriformes; family Sylviidae; genus Sinosuthora; species Sinosuthora webbiana. The sequence goes on from VXBN01010525.1 coordinate 26,851, forward strand.
AAATCAGGGCCGTTCGAGGCTCACGGCAACTTTATTAATTCCAGCAGGGCCAGGGGTGTTTATTGCTCAGGAGCTCTGGGCTCACAGCGCGGCCCAGGGGCTGCTGGGCTGGGGGTTGGTGCTTGGAGAGGACGGGGAGCAAAGCTCTGGGACCAGAGCCAGCAGTGGGGGGTCCCCCCAAAGCCACCCAGGCTGTCACCTGTCCGAGGGGAACCCCAGGAAAACCAGGCTGTGGCTGCCTGTGCTGCTCCAGTTCCCTGCCCAGAGCCAGGTGGACAAAGACACTTTATCCAGGCAGCTTTAAAAAAAGCACAATCAAGGAATAACGACCCACTTTGCAATCTGCTATTTTTATTTTATTTTTTTTCCAGTGGCCAACCATCTCAAACCCCTCTTTTATTTGTAAATTGTCGTTAATCTGCACGGCTTTATAAAAGAACAATCAAACCGTTCCTTTTAAAAACTCGGGATGCTCTTTTTGGCTGCCGGGTTCCTGCTTCGCTTTCAGAATTCCTCCCCTGCAGGCACAGTCCGGGAAATAAAAATTCTTTGCTCGGTGGAGCTTTTATAGCTCACCCTGCCACCTGCTTAGCTGAGGTTGTGGCAGGCCATCAAACAGGGCTGGAGCCCGGAGCGTCCCTGCCCCGCGCCTCCGAATGGAGAAGGCAAAGCCGTGCAGGCTGCCACGTCAGCTGTGGTGGGGAAGGGCCAGTCCTCACTGCTTGGAGTAGTGAAGGTGATTGAGGCAGTGCAAGGGGGTGCAGCTTTCCTTGGCTTGGGAAAAGGTGGTGTTTAATAAACACCAAATTTTCACATTTTCCGGGTGTATTCCTTGTGCCTGTTTTCGGTGATTTCAGCCGCACCTGCTGGCCTGAGAAATCAGGGCTGGAATAGAGGCATGGCCAGCCTGGGGTGACCCCTGAACTCAGCCTGGAGCTACCCAGATCTCAAATCTGCATCACAAGCGGCGACTCAGGGCAATGAACGCCAGAGCTCCCACATTCCTGGAGCTGCTTCTTCCCCTTTTGTCCTTCCTCTGTCCCACGGGAGGGGTCGGAAACGGGGCAGTGCCGACCCCAGAGACACCCAAGGTGGATGTTCCCATTCAGGGAGGGTGGGCAGGCCCTGGCACAGCTGTGGCTGCCCCTGGATCCCTGGCAGTGTCCCAGGCCAGGTTGGACACTGGGGCTGGAGCAGCCTGGGACAGTGGGAGGTGTCCCTGGGACAGTGGGATGTGTCCCTGCCATGGCAGGGGTGGCACTGGATGGACTCTGAGGCCCCTTCCAACCCAAACCATTCCAGAATTTCCTGACTCCAGGTCGCAGTGGGCAGCTGGAAACTGAACCCACGGGATAAAACCACCCAGCAAGGAGCACCTGCAGCATCCCAGACTGTTCCTGGGTCTCTGCAGCCCCTGGCCACGCGGGCAAGGAGCACAATTAAACTTCCCAGTTCCTTTTAGCAAGACACAACTTTGATTAACCTCTCCTTTACTCACAGTTTGCTTTGCTAAGAGCAGAAAGTGCTGCTGGAGATATTTCCTTTCATTTTTCCAGGGAATGGATGGCGTTTCCCCAAGCAACAGAAACACCCCCATGGAATATCAAACAAGCACCAGGACACCTCGCTGCAGCCTCTCCCTGTCCTGGCACCAGGCTCCTGCCCTGCTCCAGGTGAGCTCTGAGCTGTTCCCCAGCTCCCTCAGCACCTCAGCTCCTCCCTTTAGCGGGAACAGAGTTAATGATGGGGCGTTAACGGAGAGAAATCCGGCACACTCATGTCCAGTGGTCACCTCACCCTCCCAACGTCCTGCCTCAGGGAGGCTGGGTTATTCAAACCTGCCTCTGCTACAACGCTGGGCATTTACAGGAACCAAAAAAGAGAAAACACCAAGGGAAACTGATGAAAAGCACAAAAAGGGGGAAAGTTTGCTGGGTATCAATATTCTCCCTTAGTGATTATGAGCAATAAAGAGAAAACAAACATTAAGGAATGAGACCCATCCCTCCAGGTGAGATCTCAGTCTCCCCAGACACTTTTCACTCCCTAATTTGGATCTGCTCTCCCAGAGGCACAAATACCTGCAGGAAATCAGGGTCTGCACCAAAATTCTCCCTGCTCTCCCCTCTGCTTCCTCCCCAAGGGGAGAGCAATAAAAGGAGACATTTGCAGGAGAGGAGGCGCAGCCCCTGAGCCCGCTGATCACATTGTCCCTGGATTTCTGCTGCCATGAGGGATGGAGGAGCGTCTCACGCTGATCCTTTGAAGCTCATGGAGATGAAGGTTAAGAGGCATTTGAAGCTGTTAGTTTGTTTGTGGCCGGGGAGGGAGGTGCTCGGGGCCCTCGGCGCTGCAGGCTGAGGGATGTCACCGGGACTCACCTCTTGACATTCAGTCCCATGGCAGGAACAAAGATTAGAGCCAGGGTCAGCCCGTGCCAGTCCAATTTCACTCAAAGTTTTATTGCCCACGCCGTTGCTCATCCGATTGTTCCCAAACACTTTCTTTTAACAGAAATGCCGAGGTTTAGCCTTATTTTCGGCCATCGATTACGGCGCTGTCAGCTGAGCAAATACCGGGCTGGAAATTGCACTGTACCTGAGAAAGTAGGGGGGAAATCTATCAGAAATGAGAAAAAATTGCTCGTGGAATAAGCAAATAAGGGAGATGGGCTCTGGGGCTGAATAAACAGCCTGCGTGGTGTGTGCACAAAACAGAGGTGCCGCGGGAGCCCGGGGTCTGGGATGGTCCAGGGAGGAGAAACAGGCAGCTGAACGCTCCAGGATTCCCAGGAATCTTCTTATCTGAATCCTCAGCTTCTGCTGACCACATCTGAAAAGCGAATGCTGTTATTTTAATGTGTATTAATGATCTAAACCATGGGAGTTTGGCTGTTTGGAAGGTCTGCCCGGCCATGGCTCAGCTCTGGCACCTCCATCATCCCCATCACCCTTGAAACACGGAGGTGTCAGCTCCAGATCAGCTCCTGGCTCCCCAGCACAGCTCAGGAGCACCTCAGAGGTGTCAGCTCCAGATCAGCTCCTGGCTCCCCAGCACAGCTCAGGAATACCTCAGAGGTGTCATCTCCAGATCAGCTCCTGGCTCCCCAGCACAGCTCAGGAATATCTCAAACAGCTTCACAGCTCTGGGGAAACAAAACCACAGCGAGCAGCAGCAGCCACACAAAAACAGGATTGATGAGCAAAGGACAAAAGCCTTAAACGGGCACAAAATAATCCTGTTCCAGGCCTGGACTCTGGTAATTTCACAATGAAGCCTCAGTCACATCCCAGCCCAGGCCTCTGAAGGCTCCTGGCTGCTGTGTTCCCCTTTCAGCAGGGGAATACAGGGCGGCTGCCTGGGGGCTGCACAAACCCCTCAGCAGAGCAGGGACCCCCAAATCCATCAGCCTGAGCTCGGGGCAGGGATCCCCCAAATCCATCAGCCTGAGCCCAGGGATGGGGTAAGGATCCCCAAATCCATCAGCCTGAGCCTGGGGCAGGGGCAGGGACCCCCAAATCCATCAGCCTGAGCCCAGGGATGGGGCAGGGACCCCCCAAATCCATCAGCCTGAGCCCAGGGATGGGGCAAGGACCCNCCAGGGATGGGGCAGGGACCCCCCAAATCCATCAGCCTGAGCCCAGGGATGGGGCAAGGACCCCCCAAATCCATCAGCCTGAGCCCGGGGATGGGGCAGGGACCCCCCCCCCAAATCCATCAGCCTGAGCCCGGGGCAGGGCTGGACTGTCCCAGGGCCGGAGGGGGCCAGGGCTGTGTGCCCACCCTGCCCCTGGCAGTGCCACTGGCACTCACCTGTCCTTGTAGGGGCGGCCACCTCATACAGAGTGACACAGTAAAATTTGTTGTGGTGTTATTCTGTCTTTTATACAGTTGTTACAAACCTCATGGGCAACTTTAATTGGCTGATAGTTTTCTTGTTAATTATTCTATTGGTTGGTAAAAGGTATTTTACTTGTTTATCAAATTTATCTGTTCTTACATATTCCCTTTACTGATTCTCATGGGACAAATCCCTTGTTATTACAGGTGCGTTTGTTTTTTTTACTCTTAGAACGGATTCTTGCGTTGAAGGAACTTCTCGTTCTCAAGACAGCTTTCTATGGGAACTTGCAAATTGCTTGTGGGCTGCGCTGGAAAGAAACGCCAGGCCAGCTTTTTGGCCCTTTCCTGCACTCAGCAGCCCCTCCTCCCCTCCCAGCCTGGCCCACCTGAGCTGCAGGTGACGCTTTCCTCCTCTCAGTGAAACGCTGCTCTCCCTCCTGGCGCCGGCACCGGGAATTCAAAAGAGAGAGCGGGAGAGTGACAGGGACCCTTGCGCACGAGGCAAGGGCAAATATTTGTTGTACGAGATAAACGCACAATTATCTAAAACGTAATCTTAATACGACTTATTAGAAGAGATTACGTTTTAATGGGCGCCGCAATTTGCAATTTGCACATCCCCCGGCGCGGGGTGGGCGGGCGGGCGTGCGGCTTCCCCCCGTGCCTCTCTCCCCCCGACAACCTGCACGGGCGCAGATACAGGGCGGGCGGGAGCCCCGCCGCTATCTCCCTCCGAACGGCTCCACTCGGTGTTGATAGTCAGATAGGGGCCCTCACCTTCATCCCGGCTTGTTTCTGACCCACCGAGGTGGTGTTAATCACCCCTTGTGGGCACCGGTAATTTCCCCATATGTGGAATTTGATAAGTTCGAGCGCCCACTTCATTTCAAGAAGATTCCAGCTGGCTATCCAGTTATCGCTGCGGACAGCTTCAAGCGCTTCCGTGCCGCTCCTTGTATGCTGAGCTTTATCAAGTGCTTTGCACTTTTTTGTCTTTTATCTCTTAATTGAGACCCGACTGCAAGAAATGCCTATCTCTTCGAGTGTGGTGCATTAAGTATTAACTTGAACTGCTTTGGCTACTTGAGGTAGAGAAAAAAAAAAAAAAAAACTTCAGAAGCTGGGGGGAAAGGGTGGGAAAAAAAAAAAAATCTCCCCAAATCTCTATTTAGAAAAAAACTGTGTAAATGCTACAGTGTAATATAAAAAAAAAAATAAATCTTTTTCTTCCTTCTCTGCCTCTTCCCACAAGCAAAAGGAAAAATAGAAAAGGGAAGTGTGTATTACAGGCAGAAATCAACTCCTTCTACTTGTTTGCTTAACTGGAAATGCATTAAAATGCAAAGGGCCCAGAGAAGGAAAGCGTTAGGAAATGAATGTGTATGAATAAGAAATTCTTTCACAATTGAAGGTGGTAAAGAATTCTTTTCTCACCGAATGATCTGTTCAGTCCATTCGGTTTTCAGCAGCAGCAGCAGCTGAACCTGCTGGTGGAGGAGCCGGGTGGGTGTGACTGCCACAGACACCCTTTGATGGGGAATATCTGAATTTTTTTTTTGAAGCATCCCTCCCAGAACGACTCTGAGCGAAGAGTGTGGAGTCTGGCAGAGCCCAGACAGCGTGGAAGATGCAGGTTGTGTCTTGCTGCTCCACTGTGCACCTACTCCTTCCCCACAGACACGCTTTGGCTTCAGCAGCAGCCCCAGGAGCAGAAGTGTTCCACTCCCTGTTGGTGTCTGAAACCCAAAGCCTGACTTGAGTTTATGTTTTTCATCATTTTCCTGGCAAACAATCTCCCTGAAAAGCTGCTCTCAGGTTGCCTGAAGAACCTCTCCTCATGTCCCTGGCAGGAGGGGGCAGCCAGGTGAGGGTCAGTGTCTTCTCCCAGGGAACAAGGGGCAGAGCAAACAGCCTCAAGCCGTGCTCAGGGATACCAGGTTGGCTATCAGGGGTGATTCCAGCCCTGCAGGAGTGGTTCAGCACTGGCACAGCCTGCCCAGGGCCGTGCTGGGGTCACCATCCCTGGGAATGTTGGGAAAACGAGTGGAGATGTCGTGTCCCAATGTGCCTTGGAGGGCACGGGGGGATTCAGCTGGAGGTTGGGGCCGGTGACCCTGGAGGTCTCTTGCAGCCTCAGTGGTTCTGTGGTTCTCCAAGCTGAGCATCTAAGCTCAGAATGTGTTTGAAGACCTTGGCACAAATCTCGTGGTGCGGCAGTTTTATCCTCTGTAAAATGGGGTAAAGATATTCCAGTGTTTTTGTCAGCTTTGGACCAGCACTGCTCCCAAACTGTGGTGCCCTGGCAGAAACCCCGGGACCCACACACTCCTCATCAGTGATCGCTGCCCTTTCAAAGCAAGACTAAACGAGGCACTAAGTGCTTCTTCTACTCCAAACCCAGTTTCTCAGGAGGACCAGGCAGTACCTTTGTGCCAATGGATTTGCAGCTTGGAAAAGGAGAGGAGAAGCAGGACTTGCCCTTCCCAGGAGCCCTGTGACCCTGCCCTCCCCGCTGCAGGTGTCACTGGCAGGAGGTGGGACAATACACAACCTCCTCCTGCACTGGGTGTGGAGCAGTGTCATCCCTCTGAACATTAACAAGAAATAATAACAATAAAGCAACTTTTCCAAGGCTCTTTGCCCGTTCAAAGAGCTCAGCTGGGTCCAGGTCTCACCCAAATGTATCCCCACTCCTGCAGCTGCAGGTGTGTCCTGCCTCTGATTTATAAAGATACCAGATTGCTGCCCCAAGAAACCCACAGGTGAGGCAGACAAGACCAGGACTGTGTGGGGCAGGTCAGGAGAAGGAAATACTGATAAGGCAAAAGGCATTTTTCCTTTCAAAGACAAAGGCAGCAGCAGTAATCCCACAGTGAGGGAGAGGATTCTCACCTTCCTGTCTGGAAAAAAAAAAATTAAATCAGAAAAGCAAAGCAAAGGCCCTGAGAATGAAGGTAAAATTACACATAACAGCACTTCCAAAGGCTTAGGTGAAGGTACCTGTGGTTCTTGAGGAAAAACTCTGTGGCAAAAGGGCCACAGAGTGGGAAATAAAGGCAGGAGGATATTTTGGCTCGTCAGGAGGAAAAGCAGAACACAACCAAAGCACCAAAGAGGCACAGGGCAGAAAAGGAATATAAAGGGATTTTTTTTTACAAGGCTAACACTGAATAACTGAACTCAAATTCCCTAGGCAACAGAAATAGGAGTGCTATCAGGAAAGACAGAATTCACCTGCAAGAAGTCAGACCCTTTGCCACAGCATCACATATTTAACAGCATCCCCAGATATCAGAAGGCTTTTACTAATTACAAATTCGCATTTGTATCAGAGGTCTAGAACAAAAAAAAACCGTGATCTGTTATTCTTTTCTTGCCAGCTCACAACCTTTTGGGGTTCGTTTTGGGGAGACTGTAAACTCAGTACGTGAAGTGAGTTGGTTGCCACAAACTTGTACAAATCCCTTCAGTGGGTAAATAATTACCAAAAACTTGTACAAATTCCTGCAGGAATCCCTGGCACACACTTGTATAAATTCTTGCAGTGAATCACTGGCACACACTTGTGCAAATCCCTTCAGGAATCCCTGGCACACACTTGTGCAAATCCCTGCAGTGAATCACTGGCACACACTTGTACAAATCCCTTCAGGAATCCCTGGCACACACTTGTACCAATTCCTGCAGTGATTCCCTGGCACACACTTGTACCAATTCCTGCAGGAATCACTGGCACACACTTGTACAAATCCCTGCAGTGATTCCCTGGCACACACTTGTACCAATTCCTGCAGGAATCATGGCACACACTTGTGCAAATCCCTCCAGGAATCACTGGCACACACTTGTGCAAATCCCTGCAGGAATCCCTGGCACACACTTGTACCAATTCCTGCAGGAATCACTGGCACACACTTGTACAAATCCCTTCAGGAATTACTGGCACACACTTGTGCAAATCCCTGCAGTGATTCCCTGGCACACACTTGTACCAATTCCTGCAGTGAATCCCTGGCACACACTCGTACCAATCCCTTCAGGAGTCCCTGCATGGCAGTAGTGACCAAAGGGCCGTATTTTAAGAGCCGAGCTGATAACTCAGACTGCAGGAAATGCAAATCCTGCTCTCAGATAAATCCCTCCAGCACACAGAAGAGCAGGAGCACCCCCAATTCCAGGGATTTCATCCCCCCCCCGGCCCTGGCTCAGCTCCCTCAGCAGGCTGGGCTCAGCCCTCCACCCACACAGAACCGTGTCTGCGTTTGGCACGTTTCCCACAGCCCCCAGGCACCGTATTCCCCAAACCCCCCGAGCCGTTTGACTGCGGAGACGCCGCTGTTATTGTCAGATTCAAGAGTTAAATATTCCAGGAGGAATTTGTTCCTGCACGGTGATACATAATGCCTGAAAACCCCCTGCACCAATATTGCTCTCAAATTGGCAGCAAGTGAACAAGGGACATGAAGGATGCTTCAGCACAGTAACCTATCCTTCCTTCTCTCCTGGGAGCCACTTGGCCAGCTTTCATCCTCATAATTATAATAAATTTGACATTTCATAGATAATATTGATTTCTGTATTTTAGCATTTCACCATAGGTGACAGTCTAGCGTCAAGAATGAAATTTCTATTGATCTCCAGCGCATTAATCTCTCATGTGTATGTGATCATTTTTATAAGACCTTTTACTGCACATAAATCAATATTTCATATTTCCAGCTATGCCAGAGGAGATGTCATATTTGTAAACTGTGAGTTGACACCTGCAATTCCTTCCTGTTCAGCTTCAACTGTTCAGTAACAGTCGATTCAGGGTTGGGAAAGGATCAAGCTCCAGAAACAAGCCAGATGAAAAAGAAGGATGTAGAATAGAGTAATTAGCTTAATGAACAAAGCAGCGGAGTAAGTGAAATAAAGCTGTGTTTCTTCTGCTTACACTTGCCTCATGAATACAAACATCTTTAGGGAGGTTTGCTAAGCGACTGATAACGCATTTTAATATGTTTAGTGCACGTTATGGTATAAATGTATTAAGGAAATAGAAGCAGTTAGGAAATTAGGCAAACTCCTAAATTAACTGCCTTGCTCGATACACCCTTACATCCATTTGAAATTATCCCTTTCACTCACAGCATCGCCGGGCTCTTCTGACTTGGAGATGGTACAAGGACTATTTAGTCACCATTTAAACTCTATAATTTAGCAAACAATAATTAGAGCAATAAAAATTCTCCTCTTTGAGCTGAAATATGAACTCCCTACAAGCAGCAAGTGGTACCAGGAGAAGGAAAAGAGTAAATCACGACGAGACCGGGGTCTCCTCTTTGTAGGGGTTTAAGTGAATCGGTTCAAAATCACATCCATAAAATATCTTTAAATAATGTAGAATGCATATCTAAATAAATAAAACTGTCCAGCTGCTTTGGGGTTTGCTAAATTAGTTAAATGAGCAATTACAGTGTGATGTCCAGTGGCCCCAAACCCCCTTACAGCATTCAGCACTTCCAATTATTTGCTGTATTAACAGTGACCTCCTGTAGTTTGGACAGTTTAACAGTTTGGGGTAGCGGTGGATAATCTGTAATTTAACAAACACAGTCACTTAAAGCTACGTCCACAATCCATATGCAGGATCCTGAGCAGAGCACGGTGCCAGCTCAGTGCTGGGCGTGGGGAGAACGTCACACCCGTGAGCTCCCCCAGCTGATGTGGGACAACCCTTCCCTCAGGCACTGAGGAATGCCAGGGCAGTACCAGGGGATGCAGTCAGGAGTCACCCCACTGCTGAGCACTGCTCCCATCTGCACTGAGAACCTCCAGAACAACCACCACTAAGATTTTCGGAGCCACACTCGGATGAGGGGCCCGTTGTAGGAAGCTCCTCAGCCCTCCTAAAGGCTCATTTTGAAGCTCCCATTTTAAACCAATTTCCCGTAATTCCTAAATTCTAGAGCAATTTCACTATTGTCATATTATTATTTCAAATTATAGATCTGCTCAGGGCACAGAAATGCTGCTCGTGCTGCAGCCTGAAGGCCAGTCCTCTCTGTTCATCTCCAAACACGTGCCCACAGAGTGTGTCACCACATGTCCATGGAGTGTGTCACCACGTGCCCATGGAGTGTGTCACCATGTGCCCACAAAGTGTGTCACCACATGTCCATGGAGTGTGTCACCATGTGCCCATGGGGCGTGTCACCACGTGCCCATGGAGTGTGTCACCACGTGCCCATGGGGTGTGTCACCACGTGCCCACAAAGTGTGTCACCACGTGCCCATGGAATGTGTCACCACGTGCCCATGGACTCTGTCACCATGTGCCCATGGGGTGTGTCACTACATGCCCATGGAGTGTGTCACCACATGCCCATGGGGTGTGTCACCACATACCCACAAAGTTTGTCAGCACGTGCCCACAACATGTGTCACTGTATGCCCACAAAGTGTGTCACCACGTGCTCATGAAATATGTCACCACGTGCCCATGGGGTGTGTCACCACGTGCCCATGGGGTGTGTCACCACGTGCCCATGGAGTGTGTCACCACGTGCCCATGAAATATGTCACCATGTGCCCATGGGGTGTGTCACCACATGCCCATGGAGTGTGTCACCACGTGCCCATGGAGTGTGTCACCACGAGCCTGGTTACCACCATGACAGACACATCCCAGCGCCACTGGCCACCCGCGGGTGACAGTGACAAGACCCTGGAGCTGTCTCAGGTGCTGATGGAGGAGCTTTTTCCTCACACGGGGCACCACATGTGGGAATGCTTGGGGGGTTTTTTGCTTTAAGGTTAGGGCGAATAAAACTTAGGAGACGTTGTTCTTGAAGTTCCACTTTGAAATTTATTATTTTTATTTATTACAAATTTACAAGATGTGAGCTTTTTTAATAAGTCGAGAAAGTGAGTTAAAATGGTGTCTATTTAAGTTCTAATTATTCAACAAACAGTTGATATCTATATTATTTATGGTTTAAATCCAATTATGATCACTTGAAACTCACAATGCGGGCTTTTTTTTACCTAATTATAGAAAACTACTTATATTTGTGAAGAAGAAGGAAGAAGAAGGTGCAAAAAGATAACTCATTTACACTTAAAATTCTCTGTCTTGACTTATATGTATTACTACATGCTAAAACTTTAAATTCTAAATTTTTAGGACTTTATAAGGGCAGGATCAGAAAAGTGTCTGAGCAGAGAGGGCGGTGCCAGGGCAAGGGAGGTGTCCCCACACACGGCTGGGTGTGTCCCCACACACATCTGGGTCTGTCCCCACACATGGCTGGGTGTTGGAAATTAAATATTTCTAAATAATGGGACGAGACTGCCAGGAGACATTTCCAGGATCTTTATTGTGGCATCAGTCTCCAAACAGGGTGAGACAACTGAAAGGTGGCAGCAGCTCACGTCCTGCCAACAGCAGCCGAAATTCTCGGTGTTACAAGAGAGAATCCTCTGTGTTAAAAGAGAGGATCCTCTGTGTTATGAAAGAATTCTCTTTGTTACAAGACAGAATTCTCGGGGTTACAAGGCCTTTTAAAAGTTTTCTAACCAACATCAAATTGTTAAAAGCTTCTTCATAAAGCAATCATTAAAACCACACGTATACCTTATATCTGACAACTAGTGCTCGTTTCTTATTTCTTATTTCTTGGGAACTTTCTATTCTCTTCTCCCAGGCCCAGCCCTGGCAGCTGCTTTCCTTGGGAAAACCCCTGGGATGGGGACCNAAGGCCCAGCCCCAGCAGTTGCTGCAGCTGCCTACGTGGCTTTCCTTGGGGAAAACCCCTGGGATGGGGACCAGGGCCCAGCAGGAACCATCCCACACGTGTGCTGAGCACGGAGAACAGGCTGCCCAGGCAAACCGAGGATTCCCCATCCCGGGAAGTGCCCAAGGCCAGGCCGGACACTGGGGCTTGGAGCAGCCTGGGACAGCTCAAGGTGTCCCTGCCCATGGATTTGTAAGGGGTTTAAGGTCTCTTCCAACCCAGGTCATTCCATGAAGAGCCATCCTCTCCATCCAGCAGCTGGTGCCTCCCGTTTATCTGGAGGTGGCTCAGCAGCTCCCACCCAACCACATCTGCTCATGTCAAACCTGCAGACGTGGACAATCCACCCTTGGTGCCTGGGGAAGGCTGAGCTGGAGCAGAGACTGGACAGAGCTGGGGAATAAAGAAGAGATTTATTGAAAGGCCTTTAAGGTACACCTTGGGCAGGACAAGAGCCTGGCCAGGGCTGCACCCAAGGTGGACCCGAAATGGGCACAAAATGGACACAAAATGGTCACAAAATGGTCACAAAATGGACCCAAAATGGACAAATGGTCACCAGGTCTCACTCTTTTACAAGTTTTGGTCCATTTGCACATTGGGGTTTAATTGCCCAATCCCAGCTCCAGGCTGTGAGGTCCCATCCTGCTTGTCCCTCCCTCCAGCCCACCCTTGTTTGTGCCTTTGGGCCTGAGAGTTGTCCTGGGTGTGCAGCAGGAGAAGGATTTGTTTTGTGTCCCTGCTGTGTGCAGAGCTGAGTGACACTGACTGTGAGCTCAGAGCTGCCCCCCTGGGCACCACAGAACCTGGAATACACGGAAATAAAACTTCAGGCATCACCCTCAGGTTCAATGCAATGAAGTGAACTCTCAAGTGTGGGAGCAAACACTCCAACGCAGTTTCTTGGCCCTGCCCATCAATACTCGGCAGTAACTCAGTACTCACACCTTCCCTGCTGGGGGAGTAACATTTACTCATTCTGTTGCTCTTACCAGTGCTCTCTGCTTGTGGACCAAGTACAACCTGCTGAAAACAAAAATAGTAATTTTCACCTGAAAAACATTTATTTATGGTCAGGTCTTGTGCCATCTCAGTTGCACCCACGTGGGGAGGCGATCCCTGCTCGCAGAGAGCCCCACGGGAGTCTCACAGGAGCTCCTTGCAGACACTGCTCATGGAATGAGATTATCCCTGCGGTGTCAACACGGGCTGTTATTAACACATTAGGTGAGAAAAAACGTTTTGTGTTATTAAATTAGCGAGAACATAATTCACATTTGGTTGGACTTTGCCTCATCATTTATGAGCAGTAAATACTCCGACGCTCCCAGAGCTGAATTCACTCAGCGTTCCTTGGCACGAGGGGCACCAGAGCCCCTCTTTCGTCTCCCCATCACCACAGTGACCGGATTTTGGACCAGGGACAGAATTCCGAGCAAATTTAGACTCACCACAAATAAATGCAGGGCTGCATTATGATATTCCAAGGATCCCACAGTGATCATTGCTTCTATCAAGGTCCAATCCAACCAAAAACATTCCGGGATTCTGGGACTCCTAAATTAACTTTTCCTTAACTTAAAGTTGGATGGGCTTGGAGCACCCTGGGATAGTGGGAGGTGTCCCTGCCCATGGATGGGATTTAAGGTCCCTCCCACCACAAACCAGTCTGGGATCCCATGAATCTATAAAACTTTGGCACATCCTCTGACATTTGGGCACAGCCCAGAAATGTCATCACAGACCCGGGACAAGGAATTGAACAACACGTGGGGATCATTCCCTGGGAATGGGGTTACTGGGGACCATCCCCTGGAATGGAGTTGGTGTGGGATCGTTCCCTGGGAATGGAGTTAGAGGGGATCATCCTCTGAAATGGGGTTAGTGGGGATCATCCATTGGGAATGGAGTCACCTTTCCCTGGCAGGGGTGTTCAGGTGAATATAACGAAATCCCTTCATGCCTGGTGCATCCATCCATCCATCCATCCATCCATCCATCCATCCATCCATCCATCCCTTGGGGGTTTCCAGCTGTCTCCAGTCCCTTTGGAGCTGAAACCCCACAGCCAGGGTTGCTCTGGGTGTCCATGGGGTCCCTTCCCAGCTGAGTTCTTCTCCTGACCCCCCCGTGCCCATGAAAACAGGGAATGTGGTGCTGTGGGAGCAATGTCCCACAGGGAGGCTGAGCCCCAGGGAGCACAGGTGGGCTGAGCAGATTTCCCCACCCAGTACAGGTCCCCTGAATCCACTGAGGTGCTGCTGGAACCTTCCCAGTGGGAAAAGCCTTCCCAGGAACACACCTGTGGGTTTAAAAATCAGGTTTGATGTGACCTAATGGCTTTTCGCTGCTTTGAAAAGAACATGAAAGAGTGACAGCAATATTGAATTTTTAAAATCCTGCTCTGTCCACCTGCAGAGCTTTTCTGGCATTCTTTAATAAGGACTTTTACCATGTCATTATACATTTTAATTACACTGTTAAATGTCACAATCACACATGCTAATGACATCATTATACCTATTTACACCAATTATGTCATTTGATGCAATTACAGTAATTCTGCCAATACACACAAATCAATAAAAAGGTTCTGTTTGCATTTTGAAATGATCAATCACAAAAGAACAAATCCACTTTCTAAGAAAAGCCGGGCCAGGACTCAAAGGCTGGAACTGAAGAAGTGACAGTTGGTGCCTGGTTCCGATTTCCGCTACCGTGAACAGCCAAAAACTTCCGTACCCAGAAGGTGACACAACCGTCCTGGTGTCACCTGCAGAGCTTTCCAGGAATGATTTTACACTTTCTTCCAGGTCACCCTGGGCGGGATAAATACCAGGATTCCACAGCAACCACATTTGATCTTTAAATCCGTGGATCTTTTCTCCAAACTCCCACGACGAGTCGAGTTTCACAGGAGGGATAATTGAGGAATCGTGGAATACCAGATGGGGTTGGAAAGGACCTTAAAACCCATTTCGTGGGCAGGGACACCTCCCACTATCCGAGGTTGCTCCAAAACCCTTCCACCCTTCCCTGGAACACTGGCAGCACCTTTCCCTGCCCAGGTCACCTCCTGAAGGCTGACATTCCCTCACACACAGAGCTGAGCATCACGGATTTGGGTTTTGACCTCCCCAAACTCCCCTGCTGGAGCCTGTACTCATGAACAGCATCAAGTGGGAGCTCACAGCAAACAGCTCCAATAATGTTCACCAGGGTTTAGAAACTTCTTTTCTGTGCAAAGACTCACAAAATGAAATCCAGCAGCATTGGAAGGCATCAGTTGGTGCTGAGGAGAATCAGAGACTCAGCTCTGCGCCCTGCCCACATTTCAGTGCCCACCTTTTCCTGGCACGAGGGTGTGGTGCCAGCCAGGTGAGACCCAGCCCCTCTCACCTGCACAGTTATCAGGTGATTCTGAGAGGAATCACCAGCCCCGGGCTCCCCTGGCTCACACAAACCCAGCTGCCAAGCCCAGAGCTAAGCCGAGCCTAACCCTGAGAGCAGCTCAGCTGTGAGACCCATCTTAGGCAAAGCAGCAGTGGGAATTGTGTGTTTAAAAAAAAAAATCTATTCAATACATTTTATTAAATAAACGTCATTAAACAGATTTCATTCAATAAATTTTCTTTAAAAGAATTCTTTTCTACACCTGCTTACAAGCTCCAAAACACACTTTAACCTATGTATAAATGAAGACCATAAATTCCAGGTCTTCCCCCTAAAAGAGAGGCTCCTCTTTTCCTGAAGCATCGCTGGCAGCCTGCACAAGTATCCATCAGCCTTGTTGTCCAAGGCTGCTCTTTCCTCTCTCTCCACTACTAAAAAAAAAAAAAAAAAAGATATATTTTTAAGAGATTTCATTTTTTTCTTAGTATTTAACATGATCAGTTTCTGTGTCTGGATGGTTTGAAATATGTTCTCCATCGGACAGATAAGTCTTGGGCAAATGACTGACCTTTTGAAATAATATTTATAATTTTAGAAATGTAAAACTTAACATTCTTTAGTAATCCAATATTAAAATGCATTTAAGTTGATCTATTAAATGCTACGATTCCAACTTTAAAAAAAATGTGCAATAGAGCAACATTAACAACATGTGTGGTTTGGAAAAATTCATTTATACGGCAGTTTGCAATGTCATGATGTATTTTAAATAAAAGAGCTACAGACAAAGGTATTGATTTTAGGGACTTAACTAAATAAACAGTATGTAAATTCTGTCTTCTTCTATGAAATTGGATCAGGACGCACATATTGCAGTGGCTTTTTCTGGGGGAATGACAGCGATTGAATTTGGCAGACATTGGAATTTGGTTAAAGAGTTAAAGACCTTTGCTCTTTGGTTTGCAGGGCTGGGAGAGGACAGAGGCGTGGGGGGCACGGCCACGGCTGGGGACAGCTGCCCACGGTGAGAGGTGACACTGCCACTGCCACTGCCATGGCTGGGGACAGCTGCCCATGGTGACACTGCCCACGGTGACAGTGACACCACTGTCACTGTCACTGCCACTGCCACTGCTGGGGACAGCTGCCCACGGTGAGAGGTGACACTGCCACTGCCATGGCTGGGGACAGCTGCCCACGGTGACACTGCCCATGGTGACACTGCCACTGCCACTGCTGGAGACAGCTGCCCATGGTGACACTGCCCATGGTGACACTGCCACTGCCACAGCTGGGGACAGCTGCCCACGTTGACACTGCCCACGTTGACACTGCCACTGCCGGGGACAGCTGCCCATGGTGAGAGGTGACACTGCCACTGCCACTGCTGGGGGCAGCTGCCCACAGTGAGAGGTGACACTGCCACTGCTGGGGGCAGCTGCCCACAGTGACACTGCCCATGGTGACATTGCCACTGCCACAGCTGGGGTCCCCAAACAGCCCCAGCCTGGCCCTGCCCTGGGCTCACCTTGGGGGTGACAACGAGGACAGGAGGGACCCCAGAACTGTCCCCAACCTTTCCTGGGGTGCTGGGGGTCCCCTGGCAGCGCTGCCTTGGGGGGCACCAAAGGGGCTCCTGGACAGGCCCTGCTTGGGATCATTTTGGATGAATTATGGATGCTGCCAGTCCGGTCAAAGAGAAGTTTCCAGGCATCAGGCAGCACCAGGATCCGTAGGAAAGCGAGTCAGACGGGTTTTCCCAGGCCTTGCTCTGGAGGAACAATCCCAAACCATTTCCAGCCTTGCACCTGCTGGTTTTGCCATCTTGGTTTGCTTGTAGGGATGTTTGCAAAGGGGTGTTGGTCTGGATGGCCAAACACATCCAAGTGTGTCAGGACAGTGAGAGATAGATAGATAGATATAAAAATATATATATTAAAATATATAAATATATATAAATACATTTATCTATTTATAAAAAGAGTGCGTCTTTGAATAAACATTGCTGTGTGTCCTCCAAGAAGATGGGAGTCCACGTTTCCTAATTTCAGCCATCCCAAATAACGACAGAAAGTCTCTGAGTAGGAAAGTGATCTTTGGGCTCTCCAGGCTGAGCTGCTCAGCCTCTTTTTCCAAGCCTCACCTGGAGCAGCCCCTGGCACCCAGAGGGTCCTGCCCCCTCCCCAGCCCAAAACTTGCAGGCCAGCAATGCTGACCATCAGGCTCTTAAAAAAAAAAAAAAAAAAAAAAAAAAAAGAAAAGAAAAAAAAAAAAAAAGGAAGATTTATTGATAACCTTTCTAACAAAGGGAAGATCATTCCCCGAGTTCCTTATTAATTTATGCTCCTCTATAATTATCACTTAGAGCAACCGCTGGAGCGCTAATAAATATATAATGAAAGCAAAAACACAGCCCGCCGCGGTGCTTAATCTGAGATTACATATTTATAACAACAAAATGTGCAATTCCAGCCTAGTCCAGGGCTTTCCATCCCAGCCCACCCTCTCTTTTTTTTTTTTTTTTTCTTCCCCCCCTTCTTTGTTATGTCATTCCGCAGACAGATCCCAGGCTGTTCCCTGTCACCCAGCGGAGCAAGCGGCTCAACAGCGAGCGCAGTTGGACAGCCCTTAATTAGCGCAGCTCGGGATAGGCAGGATGAGAGCTGTGTCAGCATCTCACTCACATCCCATCCCATCCCACCCCCGGGGTGCTGCCACGGCCCCGGGCAGGGCGGGGTGGGCACAGGGGGCTCAGCCCCAGCCCTGGGAGCACCCAGAGCCAGCTGGAAATGGAAAAACGGGATGCTGGGGCTCTCCTTCCAACACACGGAGCTGGCACTGCGAGGAGAAATGGGAAATCATCCACTCCGTGTTGAGTGGCCTCAAATTATTCCATCCCGTTACACAAAGTGTTTGTTTCTTTAAGCTTGAGCCGTGCAGGGCTGTCGGCGCTGCCAAAACGGTGCCGGAGAGGTAAGGAGCAAACAGACAAATATCGCTCTTCAGGTCCTCAAAAACTCAGCCTGGGAGCCCAAACGCTGCTGTTCAGATGTTTGAATATAAAATCCTGATTTCTTGGTCAAAAAGGAGGAGGAGTGATATTGAAACTTTGCGTTTTTCTGGGGATTAACAGCAGACTGTTCCATAGGATATAACCCACCCTCGGGAAAAGCAGCAAAACTGTTACCCCCTTACGTCGCCTTGCACCTGGAGATGTGCCCAAGGAACCATTGGTGAAGGCATCCCAAATTTGATTTTCACCGTTTGAACCATTCGCTTTTCGCTTTCAATCAGGTGGGGACGTCAGCTGGTTGTCAGAGCCAGATCCTGTCATGCCCAAAGCGTCAGTGCCGTGTTCCTACCCCAACGGATCGTGTTTTCATTTGATTCTGATCAACGCTAGACGCAAAGTGGGGGTGACAGCGTTTTCCAGTGCAAATTTGTCATTGTTTATGAAAGATTCATAAAGTGAGTGTGGCATCAGTTAATGTCTCCATAATCAGCGAGGGGACGCAGGCAGGGCAGAGCATTTTCAGCTCGGAATTTCCTCCAGATTATTTCGCTCTGAAGGCTCAGTGCTCACGGCGTGCTCAGACACGAGCAGCGCTCACCTGAGTCAGCTCTGCTCCCAAATTGGAGGGGACCCAGTTTTTAAAGGGAAGCAGCTCTGGGGAGGTGCAGAATTCACATTTTGGGGCGGGGGGGAATCGGGTGAAGTGACGAGATCCACGGGCACCTCTCAGATCTCCACCCCTGAACAATTAAAGGCACGATCCCGAGAGAGCAAACGAAAACAAATGGGGGCTCGGTGTGTGTGTCATCCTTCTCTCTAATGCTCCAGCAGCTCCGCTCAGAGTTCAGGCAGTAAACAGGATGATTGATGGGCTTCCATGCACAAGTAGGAAAAACTGGAGATTCAGCTCCTTCTCCTGCTCCATTTTTCTTTTGCTGCTGCACCATTAGAGCTGGATGCCATCAATTTAAGCAGGTACGGGATCATACCCTAAAAATAACTCCCCTGATCTCTCCGTTTCGTGTTGGAGGAGCCGGAGGCTCCTGGCTGAGGTGCTCCTTACCCGTTCCCATCCACTCCCTGCAGCTGTGGGAGCTCCTTGTGCACCAAAGTCACAGGCCGTGAATGGCACAGGTTTAGGTGGCACTCAGCTCCCCATTCCCACAGGAGTCATCTCCCCCATTCCCGCAGGAATATTTCCCCCATTCCCGCAGGAATCTCCCCCATTCCCGTAGGAATCTCCCCCATTCCAGAAGGAATCATTTCCCCCATTCCCACAAGAATCATTTCCCCATTTCCTCAGGAATCTCCCCAATTCCCGCAGGAATCATTTCCCCCATTCCCACAGGAGTCATCTCCCCCATTCCCGCAGGAATATTTCCCCCATTCCCGCAGGAATCTCCCCCATTCCCACAGGAATATTTCCCCCATTCCCACAGGAATATTTCCCCCATTCCTGCAGGAATCTCCCCCATTCCCACAGGAATATTTCCCCCATCCCCACAGGAATATTTCCCCCATTCCAGCAGGAATCTCCCCCATTCCAGCAGGAATCTCCAACATTCCAACAGGAATCATTTACCCCATTCCCGCAGGAATCTCCCCCATCCCCGAAGGAATATTTCCCCCATTCCCGTCTCCGTTCCCAGGGCCGTCCCGGCGCAGGGCCCCGGTGTCTCTCCGGGCTGGTGGCAGCACCGGGCTGCTTTATCAGGATGAATGAAGATGAAAAGGAAGACAAATAGAAGTGAATGAGGCGCTGCCGGCCGTGATTCATGGGAGGCTGCGGTGAGGCTGTTAGCCTCCGCCTGGCTCCCTTCGCCGGGAATAATGGATAGTTACAGTGCGGACGGTGACATTGTCAAACCATCAGGAATTGCTGATTACGGTGCTAAATATTGATCTCTGCTTCACATGTGTCAAAATTCTTTCTTCCCTTAATTAGAACTTCCCTAAGCACCCCTCCAAGAACAAACCGAATAGATCAGATCTCCGTGAAAGGGAGTGTGATACCAGAATATAATTGTGACCTCTTGTCTTCCCCCTCTCTCTGGAGTTTTGAGATGACTTCAGCTGTCTATCCTGCCCTTCCCAGCACATGTGATAATCATACTCATTTTTCCCGATCTAACCATAGGAAGATTTTTTTTTTTTTTTCCAAGGCTGTGCTTTTCATCATTTCAACCCGCCGGGGCTGCAGTCAGATGGCAGCGAAACTTAAAGTGCCAGAAGGTGCCTTTTTCTATTTGTTTGTTTCATGGTACACTGCACCAGGCAATGACCTGTGGCAGGAGTGTCACACGACGCCGAGACAGGTTCACCCAATCAAAGGGAGCCTGAAAATTAACACAGATCCCTTCATTTCTTCATGTGGGATCGGGGAAGGGCAATTTAATGGATGTCAGAGTCCTCTGATTATCACCCCGCAATCACGGGCGATAAAAAATTAACTTTTGTTATCGTGATTGCTCCGCATTATTCGTATTAAAGGCGCATTTCCTCATCAAGGGAGTCACGACAATTAGTACTAATTTTGTATTACTGTTCAATCATCTCCCCTACTCTTTACAGTATTTATAATATAAAATAATGAAAGCCCGTGATGTATGGTTTCAATTTACTCCACAAACTGAGCACTTAAGTCATTTATCTTAGTTTATCTGTAATATACTGGGGCTCGGGGTTTTTTTGTATTGTTTTTCTTAAACATGACACGGCGCTACATTTACCTTTAGTTTGATGCGCCTGATAAAAATCGATACTTCATTAAAAGATCCCCCCAAAATTGTTGAGAGCAATTTCAGGCGAGGAGAGGGAGCGAGGAAGGGGCTCATCTGTAACCCACTAACATTTATATAACCGCGCAGGGCTGCGCCGTGCAGGGCAGCCCCTGCAGGAGCACGGATAGAGACGTGCAGCTTGTGGGGTTGTGAGGAGGGCAAAGGGAGGAGAAGGGCCCCATTCTCCCCCTGCCCCCCAAAGCAAAACCCACAAAGGACAGAAAAAATGGGAGGCACTCCCCACGGCAGAGCTTGGGGGGAAGTGCTGCAACAAGTGCTGGCTGCCACCCCTTCCCCTCCGCCCCCAGCAGCCAAAAATGACCAGTGCATTTCATTTTCAGTGGCTCTGCTGGACCCTCTCTGCTGGAGGCCCCCTGTGCAGCCACAGCACTGCCCTGTGCTGAAGGGGAGATGATCTTCCCCACCAGAGCGGCAACAAGCACAGAGCCAGGGAATTGGGAGGGCTGGAAAAGTCCTCTGAGGTCACCGAGTCCAACCATCAACCAGCACCAGCCCCTGTCCTCGAGTGCCACATCCACGGGCTTTGAGCCCTTCCAGAGGTGGAGACTCCACCACTGCCCTGGGCACCGTGTCCCAGTGCTCTGACAGCCCTTGCCATGAAGAAATATTTCCTAATATCCCACCTCAAGCTCCCCTGGCTCTGCTTGGAGCACTTTCCTCATGGCACTGGTGGTGGACACGGGCAGTGGGCTGGCAGGAGGAGTGTCCCTGATCCGCCAGCTCAGGCAGGAATTCCCTGGCAGGAGCCACCTCTGGAGTGTCCCAGCTCCTCCCCTTGCTCTGTCCAGTCTGTGGGAGCCACAGGACAAGCCCAGTGCCAGCCCTGCCCCAGGCACCCCAAGAGCTGTCACCGAGGTCCCCCGGTGTCCCCAGGAAAGGACTATGGAACCATCTGTCGCCCACCAGCTGCTGAGCATCCAACCAGGCTGTTTTTGAACTCACATTCATCCTTAGGGATTGTCATTCCCACACCAGGAGTGTCACTCCTGCGCCTTTTGGCCACCGGGAGTGACCCGAGGCTGGCTCTGCCCTGCCCAGGTCCCCATCTCAGGGGACAGTGACACAGAGCAGGCCAAGGCTCTGCCCTTCCTCTGCCAGCCCGGGATCCTCCTCCATCCGCGGGCTCACACAAAGGGCAGCCTGCACTGCTGGGGCCTCCAAACAGGAATATGGAAAGGCTCCATCAGGCCGTGCTGGCCGTGTGCTCTGAGCTCATTTCCAGTTGTGCCTCCAGAGCAGCAGAAATCCTTTTGACGGGGGACCCTGGTGTCGGAGCTTCCCTCACCTAAAGATCGTCCAGCCCGGGAGGGGAGCTCTGCTGATGAGGCAGAACCACGCACAGGGGCTCAGAGCTTTTAAAAAACATTGCACCTGCAGAGCTGGGGGGGGGGGAGAGGCAGGAAAACACATCATTCCTTCCTCCGCGGCGCGGATTCCCGGTAATTCAGGGGAGGCAAATCCGAGGCGATCAATAAAGCAGCTCCCTGCCTTCCACGCTCGCGGCCTCCTCATGAATCTTAACCAAGAGAAATAATAATAAGTGACAGAGAAGGTTCCTGGTACTTTAAATAAGCAAGTGAGCCTTCTAAAGCTACGAGCAGCGTTCTCTGGATATCAAAAATAATAACTGGTTGTGCGGCAGTGCAGCATGGAAACACAAGGGTATAAGATATACTGTACTTTAAGCTCTGTTTGATGAATCTGAGCACAGTTCCTGGGGGATAGATTACTTTAAACCATGCTCTTTTACTTTCTAATCCTGACTTGATTTGATTTGTACTTTAATACAGCTGCCTGGCAATTCAACAGCAAATAGAGACTATTTATGTAATCATATTGTAAGTAGTGGGACAAGGAGAAACTCTCTAGAACCTTTTTGGAAAATAGTTTGTTGTACTTTTTTATTTATTGAACAGCAGGGCTTCGGGCTTTTCAGTGCTCATTATAATTGGTTTTCTGCTTGAACTTTCAAAAACTGTCATGTCAATACTCAAACAGAATTTTTTTGCTTACTATATGGCTGTGGGCTCTATTTTCTCATGTGCTACTTGGCAAAGTTCTTGTAATATCTTAGAGGCAAGTTCTAGACTTGGAGCTGCTATTTCAGGGACGGGGAGGCAGGGTTGTTTTATCTCCCCCATTGTTCCTGCCCAGCTCTGCATTTGCTGGGGTTCAGTGGGCTGGGGAGGGGCTGCCAGCCTGCTGCAGGCTCTGGAAGCGCTGCTGGGGTGGGCCCTGCTCCTAAAAACGGGACTGGGGCTCACCCCTGACCCTGCTGCTGTGAGGAATAAATATTCCCAGTGCCAACAGGGACAGAATCCAATGAACAGCAACAAAATCTATGGGTTGGCACTGGGGGAGCCCCTGGCTGGTTTCAGGCATCTCCTCATCCCAGTGTGCGTGCTGGAGCTGTGCCCAGCTCCCCTGCCCCACGATGGGCCTGGACCCCAGGGCAGGTGTTGGTTGGGTCCAGTCATCCAGGGCTGGGGCTGTTCTACCCCTCAGCACCCAGCCCTGCTCCTCAGCATCAATTCTTAACCTTCAGAACATCCCAAACCCATCCCAGGTCCTCAGCACCCATCCCAAACCCATCCTAAACCCATCCCAAACCCATGCCTGCTCTTCAGCACCCATCCCAAACCCATCCCAAACCCATCCCAAACCCATCCCAGCTCCTCAGCACCCATCCCAAACCCATCCCAAACCCATCCCAAACCCATCCCAGCTCCTCAGCACCCATCCCAAACCCATCCTAAACCCATCCCAGTTCCTCAGCACCCATCCCAAACCCATCCCAAACCCATCCCAGCTCCTCAGCACCCATCCCAAACCCATCCCAAACCCACCCCAGCTCCTCAGCACCCAGCCCTGCCCCAAAACACTTCCCACCAACACAAACATTTGTGTTCCTGAAGAACTTTCCCTCAGCTGCTCCATTTGTTCCCTTGCAAACAGCCTGTAAAATTACTGTAATGTTTTTCTGTCGTGTTATGAACACTGGAGAACAAAAATAAATAATAAAAAAAATATCAAAAGAAGAATTCAGTGCCTTGTCCAGCAAAACCTCCAGTTTGCCTGCAGTGGGGAAGGGTGTTCTGTGCTGTGCTTTGCTGGGAAAATAAAACTGGTCTACATGGGAAATATAACCAGTCTATTTTAGGACTTAAAGAAAAAAAACTCTCTATTTGTGATCACTTACTTGATTAAAAAAATAATATAATAAAAAACCCTTGGTCCAGCTACAGTATACAAAATTAAATTGAAACAGAAAGCCAGCCTAAAACCTTTTGGTTCTGATCTTGCCAACTGAGCAGCAGGGAAAGGAGGTGGGATCTCTTATTTCAGGCTCTGACAGTGGCACAGCCTCACTTTGGGATGTGCATTTGGGGTGTTTAAAGGTGGCTGTGAGGTTATTTCCATTCCCAAGGCGTGGCTGTGCTGCACAGGCACCCAGGGGGGCTGCGGGGTGACACCAGCCTGGCTGTGCTGACCTGCACACAGCTGGAAATCTGCTGCTCCCCCAGCACTGGGGCTCAGTAAAAAAATAAAAATGAAAATAAAATAAATAAAAATAAAAATAAAAATAAAATAAAATAAAAATAAAAATATAAAATAAAAATATAAAAATAAGAATAAAATTAATAAAAATAAAAATATAAAATAAAAAATAATAGAAATAATAAAAATAAAAATAAAAATAAAAA
>VXBN01010525.1:51508-62220 GCA_013397395.1 Sinosuthora webbiana
AAAAATAAAAATAAAAATAAAAATAAAAATAAAAATAAAAATAAACTAAATAAAAATAAAAACAAAAACATTTTAAAATAAAAATAATATATCACCATTAAAACACTGCAAGCAGAATTTCGCCTTTAACTTCACCCAATATAAGAAGGAAAACTCAGCTTTTTGTGTTCTAAATTCGTATTAGATTAGAGATGAATGATAAATTCTGTGCCTGGGCTGCCAGGATTTTTTCCCCAGTGTTTCCCACTGCTGACAGAAGAAAGCAGGCACTGAACTATTTTAAGTACATGTCGCTGATTCCAAGGAAACTCAGGGAGTGGAGCAGGGAAAAGGAGCCTCATAAAACAGCAAACACTCTTTGAAACAGCAATGCAACACGCAGCAGTCATTAAAATCTGTGATTTCTGTGCAATACTGAGGCAGCAGGGGTGTGCAAACACACGCGTGTGAACCGGGACCTGACACCTTCTGCCGGGCTCTGGAGCACCACAGGAAAACCCCACACGCCAGAATTTCAGTGGCCAAAATTCACACAAAATTCGTATTTAAACACGTGTGGGGATGCTGTTAATAACAGGCTGGAGAATGGCCTCGAAGCTTCATTAAAAAAAAAAAATATTACTGCCCATTCCATATTAAAATACATTAAATATAGAGTTCTCAGTGCTGAATTTATATTTGCTTTTTCATTTTCTTATCAACTCCTATTTTCTCTGCACTTGAGTCATGAAATACTAACACTGCAACTATCTTTTTTTCCTTAAAAAAGAAAAAAAAAAGCTGTAGAGTTGATTTAAAAAAATAACCCAAAAGCCAATCTGTCATTTTTTCCCAGTGTTTTCCAGAGACAATAGAGGGTCAATAGTTTGGCAGGATCAGGACAGGGGAAGGTTTTATCCAGCCTGGGAAAGGAAAGCAGAGATGATATTGTAGCTTTGGTTCCTAAAACTATATCAAGGCCACTCTTTTAGTCAACTTGGAAATTTATATACTATACACTAACCCTCCTTTAATATCCTCTCTCTCTTTCCTCTGGGCATTTATTGCTGTTCTTTCTAGTTCAGTAACCAGTGAGCAGAAGGTTCATTAAAACTAATTGAATTGGAAACTTGTCTGCCCTGGGAAATGTTAACTCTTTGTTGTTATCTCCGGGAAATTCCTTTTGTTATTTCCCTTGGAATGATGCGGGGCAAACAGCAAACAGCGCCCGGGGAAGGTTTTCCTTCGGCAGCACCTCTGGGGTGCCTCTGTCACCCCGGGGTCCCTGGGGACATCCTGGGAGGGGACCTGGGGCTGCCCCAGCCAGGGAAGGGGTGGCAGGAACCACCAGGCTCCTTCCCAAGGAACCACCAGGCTCCTTCCCAAGGGATGGGGGGAACCCCCAGGCTCCTTCCCAAGGGCTGCCAGGGACCACCAGGCTCCTTCCCAAGGGATGGAACCACCAGGCTCCTTCCCAAGGGATAGCAGGAACCACCAGGCTCCTTCCCAAGGCTTCCAGGGACCACCAGGCTCCTTCCCAAGGGATGGCAGGGATTACCAGGCTCCTTCCCAAGGGGTAACAGAGACCACCAGGCTCCTTCCCAAGGGATAACAGGAATCACCAGGCTCCTTCCCAAGGGCTACCAGGGACCTCCAGGCTCCTTCCCAGGGGATGGGACCACCAGGCTCCTTCCCAAGGGGTAACAGGAACCACCAGGCTCCTTCCCAAGGAACCACCAGGCTCCTTCCCAAGGGATGGCAGGAATCACCAGGCTCCTTCCCAAGGAACCACCAGGCTCCTTCCCAAGGAACCCCCAGACTCCTTCCCAAGGGGTAACAGTGACCACCGGGCTCCTTCCCAAAGCCCCAGCCCAGCTCCAGCCCTGGGCTCCTGGCTGAGGGTGGCACAGAAACCCCCGGAGGACACAGGGTGACATCCCAGGCGTTAAATGTCACAGGGAGATCCCCAGGGGGGAGAATCTTACCTCCCCTCTGATAAAGATCCCTCGGGAGCAGCGCTCCCCAGCCAGCTGGGGAAAGGGGCTCAGGACAGGGGCTGCTCCAGCTCCTTGCAGCTCGAAAATATCGATGAAATAAAACACTTGATAATAGTCACAGTGGTAGATTTCTGACAGCTTTAAAAATCAATTGGAAATAACAGGCAACCCACTGTTGCTAATAAAAGTAAATATTTATGACTGATTTGACTGAGCTTCAATACCAGTCAATCACTTTCTAAAGGATCTTTGCAATTCATTAACCTCTTTTTACTGGTCTTGTCCCTGTTGGTATTAGCCATTAAAAGGGAATAAGGGAGGGGGGCTTGATTTTTCTCTTCTCATCATTCATAGCTTATTTGTTCATTCCCTCCATTCCCATACGTTGCTGTTAAATTGATTGTCTGTTTAGTCATATGAATGATAAAGTAGCTCTGCCAGGGAGAATGAAAGCCTCCATTAATTCCTGAGGAGGGTGGGCTGCTCGGCTTCAGCCTCGGCCTCCACCAAAAAAACTGCTCCCGTACTTTTCCTGCCACATCAGTAACTAAATTTAGCCCCGAACGTATCGCTGATAACAAGAGCCATAATTCTCCTCACAAACTTTGCCACGTCAGAACTTCGGGGGGAAATGATGTTTATGAATATCCCTTAAGGAACTGCTGTTATCAGCCGGGTCTCCCCGAGCCGGAACGTGACGCAGCAGGGATGGGGAGAGCTGGCTTCACCTCAGAATCCAAATGGGGCTCCTGAAAAATAATGCTGCCTTGCCAGGGGGGACAGAGAAATGCATCAGCAGGGATTTCCTCATGGAAAGAGGGCTCAGGGGTTGGGAGGAGCTGCCCTGGGAGGGTTGGAGTGCCCGTCCCTGGAGGTGTCCCAGGAATTCCTGGGTGTGACACTCAGTGTGAATGGAAATCCCTGTGGGAATTGTAAAGGGGGATGGAAACACAGAACTGGGGGAATCCCGGGAGGATTTCCCCAGGAGCTGGTTTGGAGCTGGAAACTCTGTGTGTGTGTGTGGACAGCAGCAGGAATTTCCCCATGGAAAGGGAGCTCAGGCCTTGGAAGTGCCCAGGGAGGTTTGGAGTGCCCATCCCTGGAGGTGTCCCAGGAATTCCTGGAGGTGGCACTTGGGGACAAGGTGGCATCAGGCACAGCTGGGACTCCCTGGGCTGGGGGGGCTTTTCCCGCCTCAGGGGATCCTGGGATTCTCTAAGAACAGACACAATTTCTCCCTTAAATAATCCAGATTAGGAGGGTAGGTCTGACTCTCCAGCCTACATAAATCCCGTGTTTGTCTGTGGTTTTTGACACCGGTGAGCCAAAGCTTTGTCCAAACACAGCATTAACCCAAAACCTTCACACAGAACCTAAAACGTCCCAGAGGGACACGGGAGACGGTGCACACAGGCAGGATATGTCCGAGTGATGCCTCCGTGGTGCAGCCAGAGCACTCCTCATGGGCATGGTTTGCTTTGTCATTTAGAACCAGCTCTGAAACAGAACCTGTGGGACCTAAATTAGAACCTGTACAATCCAAATTAAAGGTGGGAACCTGGGGGCAACGTTACATTTTTACAGCCCCTCAGGAACCCCCAGCACCTCACATTCCCCAGCTGCACCTGCAGAGCCCCCAGAGCCCTCTGCTGCTCCCCAGCACCAGCTGAGCACTGCCAAAGCTGGGAGAGAGAGGAATTGTCAAACCTGTGAGGCCAGGGGCACCTCTAACCCCAGGGTCTGCACGGCAGGGTAGGGCAGGTCCTTGCAGGTCTGGGCAGAGTGCTGTTGGTGCTGTTGTCACCTCCAGGCAGGGGGATGGCATCGGCCAGGCCACCCCTGTGCAGGGGATCATTGGGATTATTCAATGCCATCAGCTGGGGACAACACATCTTTCCATCAGAACAATCCCTCCCTCACCCCCAGGGCCAGCTGAGGACGACGCTCGGAGTAACAGATGAATTATTTGAAGGTTTTTTTTTTTTCGCCAAACGCCGAGTCCCTTTTCCGCGCGTGAGTCACCCCTACACAAACTTCTGTTGTTGCTAATTTAGCGCCTTCATTTATAACTTCCTCTGATCTATTCAGCAGCTCGTTTTCGATATCAGGGATAACCACAGATTGCCCACGGACTGTTCTCGAGTCTGTTGGCTCCAGCGTTTCTTTTCCTGTCTGATTAGTCACTTCAGCCACACGCTGCTGTCTCCAGTCCTCGTAGCCTCCCTGCAACTCCAAGTGTCGTGTCCCCAGCTGGGGGAACTCAGCCCAGGTGTAAAAGCTTTAAAACCGTGGCAGGAAATTTTCAATTAAAGAACTTCCATGTCTGGATTTTTATTTTTTTTTTCCTAGACAATCCAGCCCAGGCTGGGTTTCAGAGTGAGGCTTCATGTCTGCAGGTTCTCACACGGTGTAGGGCTGAGAATGTGCTGTCAGCTGCTCCTTGGGGTTCTCACCTGGGGAGGATTTCATTATTTCCTTATTCCCCCCCTTCACTCCAAGGCTCACCACAGGTTTTGCTGAGAAGGGTGAGGTTTGTGGACAGCAAAACAGCTGCTGCTTGTTAACCTGACACTAAAAATGGTAATCTTAGCTTAAACTAAACCTTAAAAGACGAGTTCTTTATCATTCCCTGTGGGATTTAGTGTCACGCATGTTTCACGTGGGGCAGAGTCCCTGTGTCACAGCAGGAGCTCCGGGCAGGTCCCTGCAGCCCTGGCACCCTGTGGGTCACTCCTGCAGAACCCTGAGGTGTGAGGGACACTCTGTGGGTCACAGACCCCAAAGGTGTGAGGGACACTCTGTGGGTCACCCCTGGCACTCTTGTGGTCACAGACCCCAAAGGTGTGAGGGACACTCTGTGGGTCACCCCTGGCACAATGTGGGTCACCCTTGCAGCTCCAAACCCAGCAGCTCAGCTCCTCTGCAGAGTTCACAGGGAAAGGCAGGCCCTAAGTGGGGTCCGACAATGTAAATTCTATTTAGATGGCAACTCAGACAATGAGATAAAGCTCCTGAACTCTTGTTTTATCATCTTCTCTCTTGGAGGATGAGTGAAATCCTCTTTCCTTGTTTGCAGAGCGTGAGGAAGCCGTCTGAGGGCGAGGCAGAGCACACACGGGCTGGGCTGGGTGGGCACCAACACGGGCTCCTCTCCTGCCCAGCCCTGCCCTGCCGACTTCATCCAGCTCCTCTGAGCTCCAGCAGGGAGAGCAGAGCCCCGGGGTGGGCTCCGAGGGGCACAATCCCACCCTGCCCTGCCCCCGGCACCATCCGGCCCTGGCGTTCCCAGGGCATCCCCACACCCAGCATCCTCATGCTCCTGCCAAATCTGCCTTTGCAGCTTCCCTCGGTGTCACCAGCGGCTGGGGAACGTTTAATACCATCCCCTGTAACCCCAGCTCGGTCCCCAAAGCGATGATCCATCTGTTTAACCCCTTCCTGGGGCAGAGCCGGGCACCCAGAGCCTCCTTCCCTCCGCTCCCAAGTCGTGCTGCCTGCGAGGGGCTCCGAGCTCGAGTTCGTGTAGATAAATACGGAACACGCTTACAGCTGCCAATGACAGATGTTCAGTGTAAATATTATTCCAGCAGATTTTTTAATCAGATGGTGTAATGCGTGATAGTGTCATTTAAAAGGGGGGAAAAAAAAACGGGTGAATACAGTGAAAAAATTGCCGTTTGAAAGGCAGAACTGTTTTTGGCAGAATTGGCGACGAACTGATTTTTTTTTTTTCTCGTCAGCAAAAACGATGCTAAAAAGAGCCACCAAACTTATTTCTTAGTTGTAAGGAAGGGAATAATTAAAAATTATCCCCGCGTTCACCTCCATGTTCAGGTGCAGAGGAGTCCCACACACCGTGACCCGTATTTGTTCAGCACCATGGAAACCATTTCACTCCATTATCCAAACATTATTTACATAAAACCGAGGGGGGAAAAGAAGGTAAGAGCAAAATAAAAGTGACACAGGCAGAAATAACGACGGCGATGGGATTCATGGTGGAGAGGTGGGCAGGGAACCAAGGGGGCTTTAATGAGATTTCCATGCGCGGAGGGGAGCGGGCTCCGAGGAGCCGAACGGGATGAAAAGGCGAAGCCGAGCGGGGCAGGATTCCTCCCTCCTGGCCCGGAGCTCCTTTAGCAGAGGGATAAATCCCCGTTAAACAGGGCGGGGCAGCCGGGAGGGGACAACAGGGACGGGGACAGGAGCCTGGTCGCACTTTTGTGTTGAAGGCTACCTGGACACCAGCCCAGGTGTTCACCCTGCAGGAGGGACCCTTTCCCTTTTCTTTTTCCTTTCCTTTTTCCTTTCCCCCAGCAGGGCTGCCCCGCAGGGTTTTAGTGTCCCTGTCCCCAAACCTGCCCCCGGCATCCCCCAAATGCTGCTGGCAGCCCCAGCCCCGGCTCTGGGCACCCGACACACGTCTCCTCCACCTCCTGCTGGGGTTTTCCAAACGTTCTTCCCTCTCCCCGTGGATAAAACACCCCCGGGACAAGCAGCGAGTCCAGGGGAACATCGGGAAAAGCCGCGTTTGGAGCAGACACGGCCAAGGACCCTGCGGACAGGGGAAGGGAGAAACCAGCCGGGAACCTCCTCGGGCAGGCTTTGTGCCTCGGGGCAGGTGGGACACACCTGAGCCCAGCCTGGGGCAGCCTGTGCAGCTCCAGCCCGGCCACCAGGACCCGTCCAGCGGCTCCCCAGGCACGGGATTCCCAAACAATTTACAGCTGAGTGCCGGAGCACGGAATGCTTATTGTCACTTAATTAAAAGAATTTCATTTTAATGCCTTTTGCCCATTTAGAGCCAATTAATGCAAGGTGCTAAGTACTCTTAAATCACATTGCAGCCAAGGCGAGCTGGGGCTGATCAGCCGTTCACGAGAAGAACCTTCTCTGATTTGATGCTCAGCTGAGATGCTGAAGTGCCCTTCCGAGTGTTTTCTTTGGGATGGGAGGTTGGAGAGAAGCAGGATTGGAGGCTCCCCGTGTCAACGGCACCTGCAGAACGTGGCAGTGCAGCTGCTGCTGCCCCAAAACACCGAAAAAGCCTTCAGTGCCACGGGCAGGGACAAATTCCACTGCCCCAGGATGCTCCAAGCCCTGTCCAGCCTGGCCTGGGACATTTCCAGGGATCCAGGGGCAGCCACAGCTGCTCTGGGAATCTGTGCCAGCCCCTGCCCACCCTCCCAGGCAGGAATTCCTTCCTCATTTCCGAACAGCACAACCAAAGTTCTCAGCAGCAAAGAAAAACCCCCCAAAAAAACACCTGATCAGCCTCAGAATTCCACCACTGGAAGGTGTTTCCATTATTTCCTAACCAAAGCCACGAGGTACCACAGGTTCCTGTGCAAACCTTCCATGGCCTGCAGCAGGGAATGCAAACACACCGAGGGCCTGGCTGAGTGTCACACAGCCACGGGAGGGACTGTGCAGTGACCACAGCCTGCTCTGGGCAGCACAGACAGCACCAGCCACCTGCCTTTGACACCTCATTCCAGAAAGACCTGATGCAGGAGGGGCCCCAGTTCCCCTTTCCCAATTCCCATTCCCAGTTTAACCTGGCTGCAGGAGAGGCCCCGGTTCCCCATTCCCATTCCCAGTTTACCCTGGCTGCAGGCGAGGCCCCAGTTCCCCATTCCCAGTTTAACCTGGCTGCAGGGGAGGCCCCAGTTCCCCATTCCCAGTTTAACCTGGCTGCAGGAGAAGCCCCAGTTCCCCATTCCCATTCCCAGTTTAACCTGGCTGCAGGAGAGGCCCCAGTTCCCCATTCCCAGTTTAACCTGGCTGCAGGGGAGGCCCCAGTTCCCCATTCCCAGTTTAACCTGGCTGCAGGAGAGGCCCCAGTTCCCCATTCCCAGTTTAACCAGTCTGGCTGCCCCTGCAGGTCTCCTGGCTTTCCCTGCCCAGGAGTTCCCACCTGAGCCCACGTCCCTGGGCTCACCCCCAGCTCACAGAGTGGGCAAGAGCCAAGGGTGTTCCGTGGGAAAAGGTGTCAGGGAGGAGCAAAAGCAGAGTTAGTGAGGACAAGACGTGCCCAAACCACACCCCTGTGGTGGTCTCCAGGCCACTGGACACTACAGAAGGCAGAGGGAAGGACACAAGGCACCAAATAACTGCAGAAACTGGAAGCTAAAACTCACCAGCAGCTGCATGAGCACTGGCAAGGAGACCAAACACATCACAAACTGCTCATCACTGAGTGTACAGGAGCACAACAGGTTCTTTTGAAGTCCTAAAACTCGGTATTTCACCATGAAGATCCCTCCCCAATTCCAGAAGGACGCACAGGGCTTGAAGGAAGTCAGCAGTCACTGAAATGCTCCCGAACCCTTCCCAGCTCTCTGGGCTGCCCTGGGTGGGTCCCCGCAGGTGCCAGTGCCCAGCTGAGCTCAGATCTGGGTCAGAATTTCCTCTGTGGCCGCGGCACAACCGTCCCCTTCCTTTGGAGCAGCTCTGCCTTTGATCTCCCCCGCACAGCTTTGCTTTTCATGTGCCCCTGGACCCGAGGAGCTTCCATCCCGACGGGAGAACGCCCACCAGCCCTCGCTGCTGCCTGCCTGGATACATCCCATAATTGCAGGCACCCTAAATGCTGTTATGCTAACCACCTTCAGCTACAAAAAACGGGTTTATCAACCCAGACTGCTGCACGCAATGATGAGTAACTGCAAGATAAAACACACCATAAAGCTGGGCTTGAGTGTCTCACGGCTTCGTTTTTAATCTTTATTTTTAAAAGATACAAGTTTAAAAGCTTATTTTTAAATTTTTAATTTTTATTTATTTTTATTTTGATGTATATTTTTTTTTAAATTCCCTTTCTCAGCCTTAAGCTGAGGTGCAAGGCCGGTGTTTCCAGCAAGGCAGACTCCACCTGGCAGCTTGTTTGCCTGTCAGGAGGAAGAAAGGCAAGGAAAGCACGGGCAGAGCTCCCTAAAAACGGGGTTTTGGGGGTACCAGGGCAGGCCCTCGCACTGCCCACAGCCTTGTTGGGCTGGGTGTGATCCCCACGGGGGTCTGACCAGGCTGTGCCCCTGCAGCCACAGCCCCTCCTGCCCCGGGAATGCTCCCACATCCCTCCGAGAGCCCCGATCAATGCACAGAACGAGGCACCCTTGGTAAACACCGTGATCACATCAATTGCTATTGTATTTGTAATTACCTTCATTTATCAAATGTGCTGCCGGGGTGATCATAATCATCTCAACACATCCATAAAACCCACCCAGGCAGCGTTGTCCCGAGGTGTGCACACAGGATCCCCTGCCCTGCACAGGAACACACCACACGCCTCACAGGCACAAAGGAAACTCGTCCTGGAGAGATATTCAGAGACCTGATGTTCACAAAAACTCATCTTCCCCTGCTCCTCAGGCCTCCATAAAAAATAATCTCAGATAAAGCCTTTAGAACGTCCCCACCTGTGCTGCCAATGGGTAAATGAGAGAAAAAAAAAAAACCAGAATGGAAGGAAAAAAAAAGAAGGAGTCAAAGCCCTTAATTTTGCCTTTGTAAGTGCAGGTTTTCCTCCTGGAGCACTGACACCTGAGACCTCGGCACAACTGACCAGCCAGAGAGCAGAGAACGGGGCAGTGCAAAGTGTGACTGTGATTAAACAGAGAAATCTCAGAGAAATCACAGGATCCCAGCATTCCCTGAGGCTGGAAAAGCCTCCAAGGTCATCAAATCCAGCCTGTGCCTGATCCCCACCTTGTCCCCAAGTGCCACCTCCAGGAATTCCTGGGACACCTCCAGGGATGGGCACTCCAAACCTCTCTGTGCAGTTCCTGAGCTCCCTTTCCATGGGGAAATTCCTGCTGCTGTCCCCCCTGAGCTCCCCTGGGCCAGCCTGAGGCTGGTTTGTTCTCCCACCCAAATTTCACCTGGAGTGGCAGGGAGCCGTGGCAGACGGACACCAAGAGCACATTACAGGAACATTTTAGGTGCTAATTGATAGCAATCCACTACAGGAGGATTGGCAGTATAATCTCAGCTGTTAGGATCGATCTGTGAGTTAAAGCTGGGATCAATTCCCCTCCGGACCAGCCCGGAGAACATTCCAGCACTGCTGAGGTGCACCCTGAGCCTACAAACACCCCACAGCCACAGGCAGGGACACTCCTGAGGAGGGTAGAGCCTTTTGGCTGTCCCCGAAGGTGAACCACACCTGAGGGATGAGAGGTTGAATTTCAGCGAGATGTGACTGGGCATGGGCTGGGTACACACGTGAGGAATTGCAGAGCCCCCTTCTCTGGTCGGAATGGCTCAGCAGCGGCTCTGAAGGACGGGGTTTGTGCCCTGGAGCAGGTGCTGAGTGAGAAATCAGCTGTGGAGGGGCTGACGTGGGGCAGAGACCCCTCTGGCCATTGCTCCCCAGGCCAGGAGCAGCTCCAGCCGTGCCCCAGGGCCTGACCCAGAGCTCACTGTTGGCCTTGTCCAAACTCCCTCTGCACATCTCTTTCTGTTTTGGTTAAATGCGTTTTTCAGCCATTCCCATCACCTCGCCTCCCCTCACGGGTGTGTCTCTTCTCCTGGAGTGGACAAAGCACAGCTGCAGCTCCTGAGAGCAGCAGATGGAAACAAACAACCCACCAGGCTGCCTTGGCTGCCCCACGGCTCTTCCCACCATCCCAGGGTGCTCCAGCCCCAATGTCCAACCTGGCCTGGGACACTGCCAGGGATCCAGGGGCAGCCACAGCAAATCTGGGAATTGCAGCCCAGCCAGGAATTCCCAAT
>VXBN01010525.1:62365-88877 GCA_013397395.1 Sinosuthora webbiana
CCCTCCCCATCCCCAGTGGGACCCGGTGGTCACGGGGACCCCGGGCAGTGACCCTCCCTCAGCCCTACCCACCCCCAGACCCTCCCGTGGGTACGAACTGCCCGGCTGCAGGGGAGGAACCCTCGGGTGCTCTGGGACTCATCCCAGGTGCCCCTGAACAAAAATCACGTCAAACCCCACAGTCGGTGCCTTTGGGGCACAGCCAGCGCCTTTGGGGGTTCAATTTTCACTGCCATTCTGCCTCAAGGAAAAGCCGTTTCCTTCAGTGCTGCCCCATCCTCGTTGGGAGGTTTTTAAGGAGCTGGAGCAGCAGGGAGGCTGCTGTAAGGGCATAAATGAAGGGATAAATGAAGGGATAAATGAAGGGATGAATAAAGGGATAATTAAAGGGATAAATGAAGGGATAAATAAAGGAACAAACCGCGGTTCGGGCGGGCCGCGCTCCCGGGCGGGGCAGCGGCGGTGCAGTCCCGGCAGTGCCCGGCAGAGGGCGGCAGAGGCGGCGCCGCCCGCAGCGGGGACGGGACCGGGACGGGACCGGGATGGGATCGGGAACCCCGGGATGGGATCGGGATGGGATTGGGATGGGATCGGGATGGGATCGGGATGGGATCGGGAACCCCGGGATGGGATCGGGATGGGATTGGGATGGGAACCCCGGGATGGAATTGGGATGGGAACCCCGGGATGGAATTGGGATGGGAACCCCGGGATGGGAACCCCGGGATGGGAATGGGGTCGGGATGGGATNTGAACAAAAATCACGTCAAACCCCACAGTCGGTGCCTTTGGGGCACAGCCAGCGCCTTTGGGGGTTCAATTTTCACTGCCATTCTGCCTCAAGGAAAAGCCGTTTCCTTCAGTGCTGCCCCATCCTCGTTGGGAGGTTTTTAAGGAGCTGGAGCAGCAGGGAGGCTGCTGTAAGGGCATAAATGAAGGGATAAATGAAGGGATAAATGAAGGGATGAATAAAGGGATAATTAAAGGGATAAATGAAGGGATAAATAAAGGAACAAACCGCGGTTCGGGCGGGCCGCGCTCCCGGGCGGGGCAGCGGCGGTGCAGTCCCGGCAGTGCCCGGCAGAGGGCGGCAGAGGCGGCGCCGCCCGCAGCGGGGACGGGACCGGGATGGGATCGGGATGGGGATGGGAACCCCGGAATGGGATCGGGATGGGATTGGGATGGGAACCCCGGGATGGAATTGGGATGGGAACCCCGGGATGGGAACACCGGGATGGGAACCCCGGAATGGGAACCCCGGAATGGGAGGCCCGGGACGGGAATCGCCCTGGGGACAGGGAACCCCCAGGTCTCCAGGGAGAGCTCAGAGCCCCTGGCAGGGCCTGAAGGGGCTCCAGGAGAGCTGGAGAGGGATTGGGGACAAGGGCTGGAGGGACAGGACACAGGGAATGGCTTCCCACTGCCACAGGGCAGGGCTGGCTGGGACATTGGGAATTGGGAATTCCTGGCTGGGCTGCAATTCCCAGATTTGCTGTGGCTGCCTCTGGATCCCTGGCAGTGTCCAAGACCAGGCTGGACATTGGGGTGTGGACCAGCTGGGGACAGTGGGAGGTGTCCCTTTCTCTAGGGTGGCGCTGGATGAGCTTTTAAATTCCTTCCAACCCCTCTGATTCCTCAGCCTTGCCAACAGGAACAGCAGCACAGACAAATCTGCTCCTCTGCAAAGGAGGGACAACCTGGAGGAAGCCCTTGGCACCTGCTGGTGTCCCTTGGTCACGGGCAGAGCTCACCTGCCTGGCCAGAGCATCCCAATCCTCCTCCCCGCAGCAATGCACAGCTTTGCCTTTAAATAGGGAAATCAAGCCCGAGCCCGAGCAAACCCATGAAATTCAGACACTCCAGGCTCAAGATTTATGGCCAAACACCTGTAAATTCTCCTGAAAGAGCACCAGGAGTTGTTCCCAAGGCAGCCTGGCTGTCTCATAACAGACAAGCAGGTTGTTTGCCTCTTGAAGAGCACTCAATGACATCACAAAGACTTCAGAGTAAAGTTTGGAATAGATGCCGATTGTGTGTGTGTGGGAGAGACGGCAATAATTAAATATCTGTCCTGTCCAGCCATGAAATCTGACCCTGAGCCACAGCTGGATCAGACACGGACAGGTTTAAAACCATCTCAGCTCTTGAATAACCTTTCCACAGCAGAACCCTCCCAGGAAACACCACCTTGCCAGGGAGCACAGTCCATTAAATATCCGTGAGAGAAGCCACAATGAACAATGCCAGGACAGGCAGAGGTGCCTCATCCCCCTTTGCTCCCATCCAAGTATTTCATCTTGGAAAGAGAAATAATCCTAAAGTGAGAAGCCATAAAACCCAGAGAGTTGCCATAGAGTGTAGGACTTTCTAAAAATGTCCAAGAGAAACACAATAAACACACACTGAGGGCAAATTGTGAGTGGCAACTGATTCAAGCTTGAGGAACTGGTGTTGGGAAATATTCCCGTGAAGTAAGCAGGGAAAATGCAGCCAGGGGAGTGTGTGGATGCATCTCACCTGCTCCAGGGACAGCAGTGCCATTGTCTGGGAGCTCTGGAGCATTCGGTTGTTGGAACCCAAGGAAATGTGCTCACAGGGACCAGGATAAGCTCAGGTGTGGCACTCACCTGTTCCCTGCCCTGCAGGGATCCTGGGAGCTCCCTCTTCCCTGGGCACAGCTCCTGCCCAGGAGCAACGTGGGCAGATCAAAACATTCACATTCTGGAGCTCAGAGCCCTAAATCTGCTGCCTCCAAACCCCTTCCCCCAGCGCCGGGAGGATGCTCAGAGCCCCCAGCATGGGGACAGACAGACACCTGCGGATGCTCAGAGCCCCCAGCACGGGGACAGACAGACAGACACCTGCAGAGCTGCTGGCACCCACAGGGGTGGGGCCCGGCTCCCAAATGGGACAATTCCCTCTCACGAGGGGTTTTAGCACTTCCTTTTCTTCAGCCAACCCCAGAATTTTGGGCAGGCAGGGTGGGCATCCCCAGGAAAACGACGCCTGGATTGCTTCAAAATAAATCCTGCAGGCACCAGGCTGTTGATTCAGTGATTGACTCACCTCCCTGTGATTGTGCCTCTCTTACCCCCCTACCGCCAGCTGTGGTTTTTTTTTTTCCTTAATTGATTACAATCAAATTTCTTCAATTGATCCCGCATCCCTCAAAGTCTGCCGGCCTGAAGACTAATCCTCCTGAGCTACCACCTTTCACACAAACCTCAGGTGGGTTTCCAACCCGATCTGATTACCAGACCCTTGATATTCCCCCGTTTCCATCATATTTATCATATTTGCTTCATTTCCTAGGAGAAAGGGTCTGATTCATTAAAAATTATATGCTCCATTTAAGCAGGTTTTCTGCATACTTTACCCGGGAAAAAAATGCTGAATGCAATTTTTTTTTCCCCCCCCCACATAAAAGTACATCATTTTTTTTTGTGTGATTTATCAACCTTTTATGCCCTGCCTCTCAGCCACGTACCCCGGTGCTGGAGGACTCCTGGAAAGGGTGATAACAGGCACTTCCAGCTCCCAGCTCAGAAACCACCAGGATTTCAGGCAGAACAAATGCCACGTGCTCTCCCCCTTTATGATATTTCTGTGATTTCACTCAAGCCCCATCACGCACGGCTCGAATTCCCCGGGATGGTTTAATTCCCACCCAATTCCATCTCAGTTTTGAGGCAGTGTTTGTGGGTCAGGCGCAATGCAAATATGATGGGGGCTGGGGCGTGTTTCCCTGCAGCGGCAGAGATTTCCACATTACTGTAATTTCTCCCTCTTTTATTACTTTGGAGGTTTAAGCCATCATTTGCTGTGAGCCGTGCCACAGTTAAGGACGGAAACTTTTAATAACAGCCAGGATGGGATTCACTCCTGGGCACAGAGCTCAAACAAGGCTCAGGTCCACCTGAAGCCTCCAGGATGGAGTTTACATAGTCAGGCACCTTTTCACAACCCCTCCATCATCTGACAAATTGCAGAGCTGGGAGGAAAAAGCTTTTTGAACACTCAACTCCTGAACGTGCCTCTTCCCTTTGGTTCCTCTTCCACGTAGGGGGAGGCGAGGAAGGGGAGTTAGAAAGGGGTAAAACAAGGAGCAGGATCAAAAAACAAGGCTGGGGATCAAAAGGAAGAAGAAAAGTCCGTTCTCTACCAGCACACAGCTCTTTTCCCAGAATCTCAGCATCCCTGAGGCTGGAAAATCCCTCCCAGCCCAGGGAGTCCCAGCTGTGCCCAATGCCCACCTTGTCCCCAGCCCTGAGTGCCACCTCCAGGAATTCCTGGGACACCTCCAGGGATCGATGCCTTCAGTTTTATCTCCCCTGTATTCCAGGTTCTGCGGTGCCCAGGGGTGCAGCTCTGAGCTCACAGTCAGTGTCACTCAGCTCTGCACACAGCAGGGACACAAAACAAATCCTTCTCCTGCTGCACACCCAGGACAACTCTCAGGCCCAAAAGCACAAACAAGGGTGGGCTGGAGGGAGGGACAAGCAGGATGGGACCTCA
Organism: Sinosuthora webbiana; assembly: GCA_013397395.1. NCBI lineage: Eukaryota > Metazoa > Chordata > Aves > Passeriformes > Sylviidae > Sinosuthora > Sinosuthora webbiana. The sequence continues at coordinate 66,881 of VXBN01010525.1, forward strand.
CAGCCTGGAGCTGGGACTGGACAATTCAACCCCAATGTGCAAATGGACCAAAACTTATAAAAGTGTGAGACCTGGTGACTGTTTTTCCATTTTGTGTCCATTTTGTGACCATTTTGTGTCCATTTTGGGTCCATTTTGTGTCCATTTTGTGACCATTTTGGGTCCACCTTGGGTGCAGCCCTGGCCAGGCTCTTGTCCTGCCCACGGTGTGTCCTTAAAGGCCTTTTAATAAATCTCTACTTTATTCTCTGACTCTGTCCACCTCTGTTCCAGCTCAGCCTTCCCAAGGCATCAGGCTGGGGGGCTCCAAACCCCCCAGGGCAGGGAGGTTCACCTGCAGCTCAGACCAGAAATGTCCAGGGTGTCCCCAGAACTCTCATGCACGGCCCTGGCACGTGTTTGTCAGGGACAAGGAAATGCCTCTAATGAAATATCAGGAGGATGAAAGGCAGAGAACAAAGGACGGTTTTAGCATCATTCTTCAAATCCCAGCAGATATTCCTGGTGCAGCACAAGGCTCCTGGCCTGCTGGAAGATGTCCTTGCCCGTGGCAGGGGGGTTGGAACTGAAGGAGTTTTAAGGTCCCTTCAACCCAGGATTCTGCTGCTGTGACATTTAGACAGGGCTTCAAAACCAGGGCAGCCAAACCAAACCTTCCCTTCATCATTACCCTGCACAGGAGTCTGCCTCAAGCTCCTCTGAAGAGAAAAATTGTCTTTTTTTCCCTGGGATTTTAAAGCCAGCTTCCTCCAGAAAAGACCACCAAAACTGGGCTGTGTGCTCGCAGTGCCAGGGGCAGGGATCCCAGAGAGCCTCCTCTGCTCCCTCCATCATCCAAACAACCCTGACAGAGCCTGGGGTGTCCTGGCAGGGAGCCCTGCAGCCCTCAGCAGCCTTTGCTGGGATGGGGGAGTGGGGACACGGAGGATCTCAGTCCCAGGCAGGGAGCCTCCAAGGCAGAGCCAGGAATGCCATAACTCTGGAAACTTGGATGCTGAGATTTGAGTATATGGGAATATATATGGGGCAATATGGAGGATTTGGGGCGTTGTCTGGGTCCTTCTTCTTCACCTTCTTCTTCTTGGCTTCTTGGGTGGGTTTTTCTTATTGGGTGGAGGGGCCTTGGGTGGTCAGTTATTGGGTGGTCAATGATTGGGTCAGAAGTATAAATAGTACAGGGGTCACCTCGTTATTGGGTGAACTAAATCAGCACTTTAAAAGTGTTAATTGGAGCACCTTGGAAATTGGCTGCAATTAAACCTTGGGAAGAGTCAGAGGCATCCACACCACCATTCTCTACCTTATTAGAGCTCACAACTCATGAGGCTGTGCTATAGAATTAATAAACCCTGAGTCCAAACACAAAACTGTGCATTAATCCCAGCTCTAACAGGAAGAAAAGAAGATAAAAACCCCACCCAGGAAGGCCCCAGAGCAGCGGGGAAACGCTCTGAGGGAGCAGATGAGGAGTTGTCAGGAGCACGCCTGGGCCAGGGCTGAACACAAATCCTTCTTCTTCACCTTCCTCTTCTTGGGTTTGGGTGGTTTTCTGTAACTGGGTGAAAAAGGTCCGCACTGAGGGCCTTGGGTGGTCAATTATTGGGTCAAAAATATAAATAATAGAGGTGTCACCTCCTTATGGGGTAATTAGCACTTGAAAAGACCTTGGAAAGAGTCAGAGGCATCTCCATTTTCTACCTTGCTGGTCAGCGCTCACAACTCATGAGGCTGTGCTATAGAATTAATAAACCCTGAGTCCAAACACAAAACTGTGCATTAATCCCAGCTCTAACAGGAAGAAAGGAAGATAAAAACCCCACCCAGGAAGGCCCCAGAGCAGCGGGGAAACGCTCTGAGGGAGCAGATGAGGAGTTGTCAGGAGCACGCCTGGGCCAGGGCTGAACACAAGTTGTCTGCACCAGAACAGGGGCTCAAGCTGTTCTCCAACTCTCAGCTCTGCTCCGAGCTGGGTAATTACACGGCACGAGGAGTTGGCAGTTCGCAGGGAGAACAGATTTAGCCGCTGACAAAACGCTCCTGTTCGCTGAAGTTCAGGCAGGCAGAGCTGCAGTCCCCCGGGGCTCTGGGTGAGGATTCCTGTCCCTGCCAGGGCACAGGAATGGGGTGGTCTGAGGACCCCTCTGACCCCAAATATGTTGGGATTCTGCTCCTCAGGCAGGAAAAGCAAAGCACAGCCATGACAAACGCTGTGAAACTTTCCTGCCCTACCAAACAAAACTGGAAAAACGACCAATTTCGGCCCTCTGTGGAATAAAGAGAGAAAACCCCACACTGCAGCCCGGGCTCAGCTCACCTTTGGTCTGCTCCTGAATCAGAACCAGAGCAAAGCTACCACGGACAAACTGCCTGCAGCTGGCGGCCGCCGCTTCGTGGTTTTTGTGAAAAGTCACATTTTGTTAAAACGACAAATTAAATTCGCAGGATTTCCCTCCTCTCGGCTTCAAGTGCTCCTTTTGTGCGCGTTTTCCCCTTATTTTGCCATCCAGGCCGTTAATGTCCCCACAGGGGCAGTTTACAACCTTGTAAGCATTCCCAGTGTTCCTACAACTCCATCTGATCCACCTGCCAAGAACCTGACGCCGGAAAACATCTTTATGCTGCCACCATTTCGGGCACATTTGCTCTTGCTCTGCACACACAACTTTTGGGGCTGTGCTTTGCCTTAGATATTCGAAATGAAACATCTGACATAAAATTGTCACATTGAAATGAGAGAAAGAAGCCACCAAAATATTCCCTGTGAGTTTCCCTCCCTCCCAGCCAGGCCGTGGGGGCAGGATTAAATCATCCTGTGTTTACTGGGAGAAGCTCCTCTATTCCAACAAGGAACAGAGCTCTGGGTGGGAGGAGCACGAGGAGATTCAGAGATTAGGAGGCCTAATGGAGTTTGGAGGGGCTGCATTCTGAATCTATCAAACCCTGACATTTGAGGGAGCTTTATATTTTCCTTTAAGAGTAGTGCAGGCCCCAGTGAATTATATAATGGAATATGTCTCCCCAATGTAATCAAAGTTGACCTAACAGATTTGTCTTTCTGGTGGAACAATCCACTGGAAATCTTTAAGGAAATCAGGGCCGGATTCAAACAACAAAGAGGGGAAAAAATCGCTTTTTAAATATAAAGCAGGCCTAGAGAAAGCAACTCGTGCCAATTAGAAATCCTGCAGTTATGGGATGGTTCAGACTCAGGAGCCTCCAATAATCCCTTGGGATGGGACACCCAACACCACACGTGGAAAGCAGCAGCACTGACCTGAACGTTCCAAGGGAGGCTGAATAAATTCAGCTCAAAACACAAAATTTGTGTTGATTAGGCTTGAGGAGAGGACTCCTTTCTCATCCAGAGGAGCAAAAGCAAAGCACTTCAGGCTTACCTCATAAATGCATTTTTCCGAATCTGTGCCTAAATAAACGGTTCTGAATTGGCACAATATTAAATTGATTTTATTGAATCCCTCTATATGAAAACATGCAAATGATTCTGCCCCCAAATGGTTTAATCACGCCCCAAGTCAAATTTACCTGGAGCTAAAATTTCTCAGTTTTAGGATTGCTCTTAACTGAAGAACGTGGTGCTGATTTCTGCAAAGTTAAGAGCAAGGAGTAAAATCCTAAAAATCCAAAATTTCTCCTGCCAAGCAACCGAGCAGAGGAACCTTCCTGGGAAGGCAGAGCCACTGCTGGTCTCTGAACACACACACACAATAAAACCAGTCAGATTCCATTTGTTCGAACATGTGATTCAATTAATTTTGCCATCTTTGCTGAATAATTCACTTGATGAATCAATTCTTCTGGTAAATAAGCACTTCTACATCCCGTTGACCTCTGGGTGGGCAAAACTGATTTTTCCCCCGGCGCTGCTGGTTCTTGGGGGCCGGGAGGGAAGGTGGCTGGGTCAAGAGGCAAACCCTGAGGAACCCCTGGCATTGATAGACCCACCTGTGCCTGAGGCAGGCTCTTTCCAGGGGGAAGGGGACCAGGAGAAGGTTCAAGCTCAGCCCAGCTCCAAGGAATGACCCCTGGAGGAGCCCCAAGCTCACCCCGACCAGCACCGCGGATGACGACGCCTTTGGAGACTCTCCCCTGCTTTCCTCACCTCCCGGGAGCCCCTCGGCCAACAAATAGGATTTGGGAGCTCTTGAGGACAATTTTTTTTTTTTTTTCCTGTGTTCCATGACTGGTGAAAAAACGTTCTAACATTTTTAAAAGCCAGGCTTTTCCAGTAAGCACCTCCAATTTCCTTAAAACGTTTCGCGGCGGAAACCTTTATCTCGCGGAAAAGCCAAACATAAGGACACGGAGACAGAGAGGAGATATTCCCGCATCTATTTGAAGAAAGCTCATCCATAAAGAAACAAATTGCCATGGTAATTATCACTCCCTTTACTTGGAATTGTAGGAATAACCGTGCCTGGGTTATACATATGGGCCGCTCTCATCCCGCGCGCGTTAATTCTCCCGGCGAAGAAACGATCTTTTATGGAGCAGAAGCATTAAATGTGTTCTGGCAGAGGGGAGAGCTGCCTGAGCGAGGGGCTGTGCCTCAGAGCCGAGATGGAGCGGCTCCTGGGCGGCCTCACCCCGCACCAAACCCCGAGGAGCACCCACCCCATGTTCCCAGCCAGCCTGGGGGTCTCCTGGGTGGGCACTGGCACAGGTGGGACCTGCACTGGGGATCTCCTGGCTGTGCTCAGGACAGCCCTGGCCCTGGCACAGGTGAGACCTCACTGGGCCAGTTCCCACCAGGATTCCTCCCAAAACCCCCAAAGGAGCGGGGGCTGCACTGTGAGCACCATAAATTCTCCAGTTATTCAGGGGGTGAGTGGGTCTGCCGTGGTTTGGGTTGGGGGTTTGGTCAAACCGTGGCAGAGCACCGTGTAAAACCATGTAAAACCATGTAAAACTGTGTAAAACCATGTAAAACTGTGTAAAACCATGTAAAACTGTGTAAAACCATGTAAAACTGTGTAAAACCATGTAAAACTGTGTAAAACCATGTAAAACTGTGTAAAACCATGTAAAACTGTGTAAAACCATGTAAAACTGTGTAAAACCATGTAAAACTGTGTAAAACCATGTAAAACTGTGTAAAACCATGTAAAACTGTGTAAAACCATGTAAAACTGTGTAAAACCATGTAAAACTGTGTAAAACCATGTAAAACTGTGTAAAACCATGTAAAACTGTGTAAAACCATGTAAAACTGTGTAAAACCATGTAAAACTGTGTAAAACCATGTAAAACTGTGTAAAACCATGTAAAACTGTGTAAAACCATGTAAAACTGTGTAAAACCATGTAAAACTGTGTAAAACCATGTAAAACTGTGTAAAACCATGTAAAACTGTGTAAAACCATGTAAAACTGTGTAAAACCATGTAAAACTGTGTAAAACCATGTAAAACTGTGTAAAACCATGTAAAACTGTGTAAAACCATGTAAAACTGTGTAAAACCATGTAAAACTGTGTAAAACCATGTAAAACTGTGTAAAACCATGTAAAACTGTGTAAAACCATGTAAAACTGTGTAAAACCATGTAAAACTGAAACTCAGACCTGCACTGTAAAGCCAGGTGTGGATCAATATTTAGTTCCTCTTGTCACTGCAGGGAATCTGTTCCAAAAGGCCAAGGAGCACTCCTGTTCCTGCTCCAATTAGTCACTGGGAATAAATCACCAAATTCTGCTGAGCAGTGACCAGGGAATTGTTCTGGGAATAACAACTCCGTGCCTGCTCACCTGGGCTGCAAACCCAGCAGGAGAGACACACGGGCAGAGTCCTCACTGGGTGCCCCTGGCAGTGCCCAAGGCCAGGCTGGACAGGGCTTGGAGCAGCCTGGGATAGTGGGAGGTGGCCGTAAAAACCAACAAACAAAACAAAAAAAGGCCCCAAAAATAACAAATAAACTCATTTTTTAATTTCTGTCCTTTTCCACTGAGATAAAGGAGGTGGCCAGGCCAAATCTCTGCTAGTCCATGTGGTGCAGGAATATTTCAACTCACTGCTCCCACAGCTCCACCACGGAAATGTTCCACACCACGGAAATGTTCTGCACCACTCTGTGTGTGCAGAAAGCCTTTCTTGCCTCCCCAGCCCCAAAATTCAGGTCTTCAGCCCCAAAATTCAACATCTCAGCCCCAAAATTCAGTGCCTGGGCCCCAAAATTCAGCTCCTCAGCCCCAAAATTCAGGTCCTAAGCCCCAAAATTCAGCTCCTCAGCCCCAAAATTCAACTCCTCAACCTCAAAATTCAGGTCTTCAGCCCCAAAATTCAACATCTCAGCCCCAAAATTCAACTCCTCAGCCCCAAAATCCAGCTCCTCAGCCCCAAATTCAACTCCTCAGCCCCAAATTCAACTCCTCAGCCCCAAAATTCAACTCCTCAGCCCCAAAATTCAACTCCTCACAAGGGCTTTTTTGTGATTTGCGTTTAACTGTTTTTGACTCATGGATGTTTCCAGCAACTGCCCTTTGGAAACCTGGAACTGGGATCTCTCATTAGTCAGATTTTTCTGCCTTCTGCGGGGAGCAGCAACTGCTGCTGCAAAATTATTTATGAACAGCGAGAAGGAGGCATGGATTTCACGTATGGCACCGGAAAAGGAGGATTTTTATCACGAGTGCAGCAAAAAGATACAGGGTTGGAGAGCTGCACCTGCAGCAAGAGGGTGGGGGGGATTTTTTTTGGTGCAAGGTACAGAGAAATTGGAAATATCCTACGCTGTGCACCCGTCCTGCCTTTCACTCCCAATTCTTGTATGTTTGTGAGGAAAACACAAACTTTTTTTAGAAGTTTTTCCCTCAAGTTTTTTTTGGCCTCAAGTTTACATTAAAAAAAATAAAATAAAATAAAATAAAATAAAATAAAATAAAATAAAATAAAATAAAATAAAATAAAGTAAAATAAAATAAAATAAAATAAAAATAAAATAAAATAAAATAAAATAAAATAAAATAAAATAAAATAAAATAAAATAAAATAAAATAAAATAAAAAGAAGCCCCTATTGCTTTTAATAAACACAATCGAACTGCGAGCTGGAATGTTAATTCTGGCTCTTAGTGCTTCTTAATCTCTTTTTTTTTTTTCTCCAAAACCAGCTCCAGGACGAGGCTCTGTCCTTCTGGAGCAGGGTGTGGGATCCCACAGATTCCAGCACCCTTTACCCCACAGCCCCTGAAATCCCCACACCCATCCCCAAATGGTGCCTCTGCGGAGGATGGAACAGGCAAATCCCGGTTCTCAGGGAGCCTTGAGCGCGTTTTTGCGGGAGTTTTGGCCGCTGTGTGCGGGAGGGCAGCAGGGGAGGGAGGAGAGGGGAGGAGAGGAGCCCACCCCGGTGTCCCCAGGACACACATCCCCTTTTCCCAGCGCCGGCTCCCCGGGTGCTGCGCTCCTCGGGGCACGTCCAGGGATTGTTTTTGAAGCTGCCCAGAGCCCGGGGAGGCAGGCTCAGATCCGATCTGCTCTGACAGGTAAAGGGCACCGTGAAGGCTCCTGAGCTGCTGCCACGGGGGGAATGTGGGGCACCCTTTGTGTGCCGGGCCCCCTGCAAAACCACCCCCGTGTGCCGGGGTAAAGCAGCACCTTCCCCTTCCTGGGCTTTGCTCCTCGCTGCAGCCGCGGCAGGGGTGGCAGAGAACAGGGGGGAGGCAGCACCACAGAGCTCCTTTAGCAGGGGAAATAATCCCCTCTAAAACAAACCCCTCTGTGGAAAAATCCTAGCGCTTCACAGCAACTGCAGGAGAGCCTAAATCATGTGGAATTTTAAAAAAAAAAACCTTCTGTTTTTTCATTATTCCGGTCAGGAGGAAAAGTTTATATTGTCATGAAACACAAGAATAATTATGCACCAAACTTCAGGACGCCTTGGTGGCAGAGGGCTCCGTGTGCCACAGGATGGTTTGGGCTGGGAGGGACCACGGAGCTGCTCTGCTCCAAAGCCCTGCCCTGAGCAGGGACAGGGCAGGTGCATCCCCTCCTGGAATCCTCCTGGCCACAGGCACCCACAGCCTCTGCTCCTCACTCGTGAAAGAAAAAGGTTTCCTCAGCGTGCTTTAGAAGCCGCATTTTGATCTAAATAAACAGGCTTTGTACTTAATATAACTCCCAGACAAGGCCACGAGGCTGTTCCCCCACCAGACAATGCCATTGGGCCCAGCAGGGTTCCCGCAGTCACACTCTCAGGAGGAAAAACGCTGTAAATAGGATGTTACAGGCGTCTATTTCGAGATGCACGGGGTTGGAAAGTGCAAAAAAAAAAAACAAACAAAAAAAAAACCAACTATTGCTGCAGTAATTTGTACTTCTCCAATTCCATGTGAATAAATCTCAGAACTCGCTGCTCGGCCTTTGCGAGGCTCGTGTTTGTGTTCCAATTTTTTCCCACATATTCGATGACGACTGTTTTCGCCAGCAGAGCGGCCAGACTGCCTTCCAGAGCAATTACACAAGGAATTAATTATAGGAGGAGCAGATGAGAGCGGCACTGAAAATAACTCGAGGTCAGCTTTCTGCCGTGGAGCAACTTTACATAATCAAAGCGGGTTCGGGGTGGGGCTGTGCCCCAAAAAGGACCTTCCAAGGGGAGCCCAGACACTCCAGTGGGTTTTGTTCCCAATCCTGCCAGTGAAGAACTTCAAGGAGCAGGGGAAGTTTTTCAAAACTTCCAGAGAATTGCACTTTTGTCCTGGAGGAAACCTTCTCCAGCTTTTAACTGCAGCACGCCAGGTCAACAAAGCCTATCCCCCCTTCGACTGCAGCCTTTGAAATCGAGGTGCCCTTCTCACTCTCGTTTTTCCCAATGTCTCCCAAACTGTGGGATGAATCCCTGCGACCCCAAAGCAGGGAGGTGCTGCTGAGAGCAGCCCCAGTGCTGCTCAGGGCTCTCCTGGCAGCATGGCCCCACAGGCTGTGTTTTACACCAGTTCACACAAGTGACAGATGGGAAGACGTTTCATTTACCCCTCTCCAACAAGGAGCACTTCCCCTCCCCAAACAGCCAGAGGAGGCAGAGCAGCCAGAGCTGACAGGTCCAGGCTCCATGGTCAGGTGTCCCTCACACCTCCAGCCTCGCCCAAACACCTCAGCACCCGTGGAAGGGGAGGAAAGGGCTGCTGGACACGGCAGGAGCTGCGGGCAGGGCAGGGCAGGGCCACCTGCACAGGGACCCTGCTGATCCTTCTGAACAGCCACAGGAAAATTAACACACTAAAACCAGGAAATTCGCCTGTTGGAGCAACACCAGGGGAGCCACAGAGATGGAGACAGGCTGGGAGAGCTGGGAATGTTCCCCTGGAGAAGGGAAGGCTCCAGGGAGAGCTGGGAATGTTCCCCTGGAGAAGGGAAGGCTCCAGGGAGAGCTGGGAATGTTCCTCTGGAGAAGGGAAGGCTCCAGGGAGAGCTGGGAATGTTCCCCTGGAGAAGGGAAGGCTCCAGGGAGAGCTGGGAATGTTCCCCTGGGAGAAGGGAAGGCTCCAGGGAGAACTCAGAGCCCCTGGCAGGGCCTGAAGGGGCTCCAGGAGAGCTGGAGAGGGACTGGGGACAAGGGCTGGAGGGACAGGACACAGGGAATGGCTTCCCACTGCCACAGGGCAGGGCTGGGTGGGACATTGGGACATTGGGAATTCCTTGCTGGGCTGCAATTCCCAGATTTGCTGTGGCTGCCCCTGGATCCCTGGCAGTGTCCCAGGCCAGGTTGGACATTGGAGTTTGGAGCAGCCTGGGGCAGTGGGAGGTGTCCCTGCCCGTGGAACTGGACAGGTTCTGGGGCTCCTTCCAGCCCAAACCCTTCTGGGAGTCCATGGAGGAGAAGCAGATCAGAAACATCCCCGTGCCCTGAGCCCCAAACCCCGGGAACAGGAGGCACTGAACAGCCAGAGCTTCCTGCAGGGCCCCGAGCCCCAGCCTGGCACGTCCCCTCTGTCCCCTCTGTCCCCTCTGTCCCTGCCCTCGGGACAGGTGGCTGCTCTCACACCCAGCTGAGCTGAAGTTGTCAAGGCTGGGCTCTGCACTTCTTGGTGGGTTTTTTGGCATTTTGGTTTTTTTTCTAATTCAGTCTCCTTTAACATTTTGGGTTCACTTGTGCCCAAACCCAGCAGCATTCGGAGCTCAGCTCAGCACCAAAGCCGCTGGGTTCCATAAACATTTGCTGCCGACCCTCACGTTGACGAGGATTTTCTCCTTCTACAGCTTTATTTTCCTTAAAAAGCTGATATTTTGCACTGCTCGAACTCGGGAAAATTTAAAGGTTTATTTAGTGATATTTGGAGGATTTTATTTTTCCCCCCACACCACTCTCTGGTGACAATCTCTAATTTTCCCTCCAGAAATCAGGCCCATCTAGAGGCAAGGCACAGAAATGCCATATGGTAAACTCCAATACAGATGTGCTCCCCCAGCACCTGAAATGAAGCCACTGCTATTGCACCGTCCAGGAATCCAGTGACTCCTGACCATCATTTAGCTAAGACCAAGTGTAAAATCTGTTTAATAACACCCGGCCCATCCTGTGTCCTGGAGATGATATCCTGAGTTTGCAGGGCATTGACTCCGTAATCTAACAGGTCTTTTCCATCCCTGACTTCTATTAGCCTATGAATTATAACAAAAGGACCATTAGGCAAACCATAATTGTGGAAACAGCCTCTGACACATGAGACTAACTCCTGCCATGGCAGGGAAAACTAAAATTAAAGCACAGACAACTGAGGGGGAAGCGTTCCCTTTATCCAGGCGTTAACTCGCTTGATTGAAATCGGGAAACAAAACCCAGTAAAGTCACAGAAAAGGGTTTTTTTTTTCCTCTCCCCATCTCTTTGAAGGAAAGGCTTTGGGCAGCACAGCAGGTGCTGGTTTGTCCCTGCAGGAGGGATGGGGCTGGGGGCTTATTTTGGATATTTTCCTTATCTGCTGCCTCTGCCCAGCCCAACTTGTGCCCGCCCTGGAGCCGCTTCTGCCAAGAAAAGTCACATCCTCCAAGGAGCTTCACCTGGGGAAGCACAAAACAACAAAGGCAAAGGCAGAAAGCGGCAGCCGAGGCTGCCTGGGAAGGAAGGGGCTGGGACCAGCCATCCCCTGGCTAGCACACGTTCCTGCAAAGGTCACGGGCTCTGCAAACACCTCCGAGGGAGAGGGGAGCTGGCAGCTGCAGCCACACACCGCACACACGCACAGGGAGGGCAGAGCCCGCCCAGGGCCACCCTCAGCTGCTGCTGCAGGGGCTGGAGCAGGGCTCCCAGCCTGTCCTGGCTGCCCTGGCACTGCCCAGGCTCTGCCCAGGCTGGAGTGTGCCAGCACAGAGGGGTTGTTCCTGCCCAGCATCCATCCTCCCTGCAGCCACGGCAGGGACCTGGTGTCCACAGAGAGCTGACCAAAGGGCCAGGCACAGCAGGGTCAGGGTGTCCATCCAGCACTGACCAAAGCCCCAGGCACAGCAGGGACCTGGTGACCATCCAGCACTGACCAAAGCCCCAGGCACAGCAGGGTCAGGGTGACCATCCAGCACTGACCAAAGGCCCAGGCACAGCAGGGTCAGGGTGTCCATCCAGCACTGACCAAAGCCCCAGGCACAGCAGGGTCAGGGTGACCATCCAGCACTGACCAAAGGGCCAGGATGGCATCAGGGGCGTGGATGGCTGCAGGAATTCCAGCCCTGTTCCCTGAGCATGAAGACACCCCACCCTGCTGCTCCCCAGGCTGAGCCCACTGGGAAGGCAGGGGGCACCCCTGGGGTGACCCAGGTGCCATCCCAGCAGGGTGTCACTGCCCCCTGTGCTCAGAGCAGGGCCTGGAGGAGCACGCCGTGCTTTGGGACCAGCAGAGCAGCCCCAGCACCGGCGTGAGCCTTTCCCAAGGCCTTCCTGACCGAAATCCCAGCTTTCGGTGCTCCAGCACATTCCTCCAGCTTCATTAAGCAACACTTCTCACACGGCCAGCTGCTCCTTTCCCCCATTGCTTCTGACACGACCGTTCGTGCAGAGCACCCTCCTTAGAGACAGCTCCGCATCTCCTCACGCCGCCACCCCAGAGAAAGAGCCGGGGCTGATCCCTTACCTCCGCACACCCCACGCCTTCCGAGGAGCCGGGCTGGAGGGGCTGAAGCCCCCTCGGGGGTCCGTGGGCGGCAGCGGGCTCCACAGCTGTGCTCTGCACCCCGCAGCAGGCTGGCGGCACATCTGCTCGCCGCTCCCGGGCCTGCCAATTGTGCCTCGCCGTGCCAAGCCGGGTGGCGGAGAGGGCTGAGCGTTATTTATGGAGCACGGGGGTAGCCAGGAGGGATTAGGAGGGCTCTCAAGATCGCTGCTGTTTGCAGCTTGAGCGGGGGTTTGGGAAGGGGTCCTTTCAAATGGCAGACATGATCCGTTTGTGTCACAGCGCGCTCGGAGCCGCGGCGATGCCTTCATTTAAAAATCAGTTTTAGAAGAAAGGGGTTCAGGAGATGGCAGCAAGTGCCCTTAAAGGACCACAAGTGGCCACATCGGAGTTGTTTTTCTCATTACGGCCACATCCTGAGGAACAGCCGTGCAGAGAGCCTGCTGGCCAGACACAATCCGTGGAAAAGCTCACGGCAAAACCCACGGTGGGTTCCCCAGGGCGGCGTCACCTGCCGATGGCTGCGACACCCTCGCTGCCATCCCTGCTGCACCTCAGGGCCCCTGGCTCGGGCAAACAGGCAGGAGCAGTGCAGGAAGGACCCTGCAGGGCCAGGAGAGACTTTGGGGGCTCACCAGGAGGGTTAACACTGCCTCTGTCCCAAACACTGGAACTGCCCGGCCCTGGCTGTGCTCCCAGTCACCGCCCCACCTCAGGGCACATCCCACCCCTCATTCCGGACAGCCAGGGAGGTTGAAAAAGACTGTTAGGGTCAGAAAAGTGCCCCCAGCCCACCCCTTTTTAGTTCCCCTTTCCAAGAGGATTTGGTGGGACACTCCCTTGGAATTCCAGCATGTTCCCCTCTGCATTGCCAGCCCCGAGCTGTGACTCTGCCTGGAGCAGGGGGTGCCGTGATGTGGCACCAAAAGCAGCAGCTCCTGGTTTATTTTCCCTTAAAGGAAAATCTCCATAGTATTAATCCCTATTAAATATTAAATCCCTATTAAATATTATTAATAAACTTGGGCGGGAGCTGGGGCCGGATGCATAAAACCCAGGATTCCTCCCTGGGAACACAGACTCCAGCACAAACACGTGGGAATGTCCCCAGGGCTCGGATCCCTACAGAAAACAACCCCGCTCCAGCTTTCTGTGGAGGACTTCCTGGGATTACAGTGCCCAGGGTTTCTCTGCAGCCCCTGGTTTACTGAACCTGCAGCTTTCTCCCCTAAGATGTCTCCAAAGGCAGAGAGCAGAGGTTTGGAATCCATTTTCACACCACCTCACTAAGAGCAGGGACTTTCTCCTGGAAACCTTGTCATTAAATCAGATTTTTGTGTGCAAATCTGTTAATGGATTTTATGGAATATGCATTTCTCATCGTAGCCCTGCTGGTCGCTCACAGATGAGGAAAGGCATTGTGGACACGTGAAATGTGTTTGTCTGTGTCAGGAAATGCAATGAAATTTTAAAAAGTAACAGTTCTTTCAGTTTTGGAAGTTTCATCCTCAGGAATTAGTGCAAAGAATCGTTTTTACAGAGGTTTTCAGGAGAAAGGACATCAGGGTGTGACTCAATATTAATTTGTAATAGGCCCAAGTGTGTTTTATTGTCCCTCTTTGTGCTCTCTTACACGGGAGATGATTCATGACACAAATATCATGAATATGTGAATTTGGGGTGCTCTTCTTTGGGACCCTCAGTCATTTACATTTGATAAATATAAATATAAAACGTTGTGATGCTGCGCTGACCAGCCCTGAGCCTCAGCAGTTTGTTGATGCCCTAAACTCACACGCCTAAGGCTGCAAAATTCATGACCAGGTACTGGAAGTCACATCACCCAAAAATCGTGTCCATTCTCCTCGGACACCTGCAGGAAAATGCCCGATTTCACAGCAAATCAGGAAAAAACAGACGATGGGGATCACTCATGGTAGTTTTAGNGCTCTTTGGGGACCTTCAATCATTTACATTTGATAAATATCTGTATAAAACGTTGTGATGCTGTGCTGACCAGCCCTGAGCCTCAGCAGTTTGTTGATGCCCTAAACTCACACGCCTAAGGCTGCAAAATTCATGACCAGGTACTGGAAGTCACATCACCCAAAAATCGTGTCCATTCTCCTCGGACACCTGCAGGAAAATGCCCGATTTCACAGCAAATCAGGAAAAAACAGACGATGGGGATCACTCATGGTAGTTTTAGGGAAATGCTGTGTTCTGAAAATACAGGAGTCCTGAACCTTCACTGAGTAACTGCAGAGACAAACCCCCAAAACCCAAAAACATGAGAGTCCTGAGCCTTCATTAATTAACTGCAGAGACNAGTTTGTTGATGCCCTAAACTCACACGCCTAAGGCTGCAAAATTCATGACCAGGTACTGGAAGTCACATCACCCAAAAATCGTGTCCATTCTCCTCGGACACCTGCAGGAAAATGCCCGATTTCACAGCAAATCAGGAAAAAACAGACGATGGGGATCACTCATGGTAGTTTTAGGGAAATGCTGTGTTCTGAAAATACAGGAGTCCTGAACCTTCACTGAGTAACTGCAGAGACAAACCCCCAAAACCCAAAAACATGAGAGTCCTGAGCCTTCATTAATTAACTGCAGAGACAAACCCCAAAAACCCCAAAACATGAGAGTCCTGAACCTTCACTATGTAACTGCAGAGAAAAAAACCCAAAAACATCAAAATATGAGAATCCTGAACCTTCACTGAGTAACTGCACAGAAAAAAAAAAAACAAACCTCAAAATATGAATCTTGAACCTTCACTAATTAACTGCAGAGAAAAACCCCCAAAAACCTCAAAATACGAGTCCTGAACCTTCCCTAAGTAACTGCAGAGATCCCATAGGATTTAAAGCCGTTTAAATTTACTTCCCAAAAGAAAAGCCCATTCAAAAGTTTTCTCAAAATTTTGTCCCAAACCAGGACAAGGTGNGAACTGCAGAGATCCCATAGGCTTTAAAGCTGTTTAAATTTACTTCCCAAAAAAAAAAAACCCATTCAAAAGTTTTCTCACAAATTTGTCCCAAACCAGGACAAGGTGTTTGGTACCTGCAGGGCACAGCCCTTACTCCATGGGAAGTAAATTTAAATGTTTTGGGTTTTTTTTTTTNTTTGGGTTTTTTTTTAAACTGGTTTGGGAGAAGAACTTTTTTGGGGGAAAAGTGGAAAAAATTATTAATTTCACAAATAAAGCAGTTATACATATAAAGAATGGATAATATGGAACAATGCAACCTTTTGTGGTTTTGAAATGAGGTGGTGAATTTAGCAAGTCTTTGTTGTGGGTTGGAGTTGAGCTTGTTTAGGTTTTTATTGGTCTTTCTGGAGGTTTAGGCTCTGGTGGGCTGCAGGTGTGAGCTTTGGGTGGGTTTTTTTTGGGTTTTTAGTTTTGAGTAGGTTTAAACAGTTTTAAGAAAAAAAAAAGAAAAAAGGGGTTTAACAGAACAGTTTGCTTCAGGTAGTTCAAACTGACTGAACCCAAAGAGATTTCTGTTCCCCTGCTGTTTGTGCTTTGGGGGAACTCACGGTTTGGGAGAAGGAGCACAGAGGAGCGAGCGCTGTTCTCGAAACAAACTCGGTTTTTTCCTTCTCCCTGCTCCCTCTTAGAGCCAAAGGCACAGAACTCAATGTCCAGCACACACAGAACAGACGACTGGGGACAGGAGCAGCATAAAATCCCTCCCAGGACACCCCTGAGGGCACAGCAGGGACCCAGAGGAGCTGTCCCGTGTCCCCTGTGCAGCACAGACACCCTGGGCACAGGGAGGAGCTGGCTGGGCTGCAGCGTCTCTGTGTTGGGGTTTGGGGGTAGGAATGGGACGGGATTATTAATAATTAATTAGGGGGGTTTTTTTTGTGATTGTTGTGGATATTGGTTAACTTGGGGAAGTTTAACTATTTGAGTAATTACACTGAAAACTTGGGTTTCTGTAAGTGGGGTGATGGGGTGATTGGGGGTAACGCTGTACTTGGGAGGGGTTTTTTGGGTTTTGTTTTTTTGTTGGTTTTTTTTGGTTGTTTTTTTTTGTTTTGTTTTTTTGGTGTTTGTTTTGTTGTTTTTTTTTTTGTTAGTTGTTATTTGAAAATGCAAGGGAGAGATTTCACAACTCCCTAGAAACCCTGTCCCCACAGAGCATCACCTACAGCCAGCCCTGTCCCCAGTGTCACCAACAGCACCCAGGAGAGCAGTGCTCAACCACAGCCAGCCCTGTCCCCACAGAGTGTCACCAACAGCACCCAGGATGAGCAGCCATCACCCACAGAGTGGCACCAACACCATCTGGGAGAGCAGTGCTCAACCACAGCCAGCCCTGTCCCCACAGAGCATCACCCACAGCGAGCCCTGTCCCCACAGAGTGTCACCAACAGCACCCAGAACCAGCAGAACTCAACCACAGCCAGCCCTGTCCCCACAGTGTGTCACCAACAGCACCCAGGACCAGCAGTTGTCACCCAGAGTGTCACCAACAGCACCCAGAACCAGCAGAACTCAACCACAGCCAGCCCTGTCCCCACAGAGCATCACCTACAGCCAGCCCTGTCCCCAGAGTGTCACCAACAGCACCCAGAACCAGCAGAACTCAACCGCAGCCAACCCTGTCCCCACAGAGCATCACCCACAGCCTGCCCTGTCCCCAGAGTGTCACCAACAGCACCCAGAACCAGCAGAACTCAACCACAGCCAGCCCTGTCCCCACAGAGTGTCACCAGCCCCACCCAGGACCAGCAGCCGTCACCCACAGCCCTGCCCCTGCCCCAGCACCCCGGCCCTGCACAGCACGACCACGTCACAAGCTGCTCTGGAGGAGGGGAGCACACAGAAAAGACTTTCTGCTGTTTGCTTTTGTCCCCGTGTCACAGCTCTGCGTCACTGCAGTCCTGGCTGGGGCGCTGCAGTTCACTGTGCCATTGGTATGGAACGTTAAAATGGAACAATAATTAAAATTTTGGATTTTTCTTTGTAGCAAACCGAATTAATCATTTAAAAAAATGAGCTGAGTAACGTTATTTAGTGTTTATCAACACGTGCAGGTCCCCGTGCCTTCAGTCAGGCACCCAACAGGCGTTAACAGCCGGGTTTGCTGGTGCTCTGGAGCAGAACCACCCCATCAAAGCCATTAAATGGGGCACAGCACCAGCCCAGCACACACAGAGCCCACCCCAGTGACCTCCACGGGCTGCAGCCTCCGAGGGGTGACACAGGAAACTGAGTGTCCACACACAAACCCTGAGCAGACATCACTGCTCCTGAGCAGGAGCACTCGTCTGCATCAAACTCCTCCACCTCACCCAAGCTGCTCAGCTGGGAACGAGGAGCTGAGGAGGAAAGGCTGAAGGGACCAGAACTCCTGAGTTCTGCTACAGAAATTCCCATCTTAGTGACGGTCCCAAAGTTACAAACGAGATTTGGGTTCTTGCAGAGAATTAGGAAGATTTGGACAAAAATTAGGAATTCTCTGGCTGGGCAAGAGGCCTGTTTGATGAAATGTGCTGTTTGCACTGGCCCAAAAGGAGATTTCTGCTGGGTCCCTCAGCCTGGCACCTTCCCCTGGTGCAGCACAGAGCAGGCAGAAGCTGGAGCCACCCCAAACCTCCTCCCTGGCTCTGCAGGGCTGCCCTGCTCTGTCCTACCAAACCAAACACGTTCCTGTTGCACCTGCAGGAAGCTCCATCCCTCACCCTCAGACCCTCATGGCTCTGCAGGCCGGGCTGGCTGCTCTGGAAGGAGAACACAAATCACCTGCTCTGTCTAAACGAGCTCTCCTGGCCATCCCTGCACCCCTGAAAATGCAATAATCCCATTGAAACACAATAATCCCATTGAAATGCAATACTGCCACTGTTGTGATGGACGCTGTGAAATAAGATAAATTTAAAAAACAAACAAACAAACCCACAAAGCTGGAGTTCTCCACCTTGTGCCTCCAGCCCACAAACGCCAGAGAAGGGAACTCTTCACTGCTAAACCAGGGCAGCAGAGACAGGAGGAAATCAGGAAAACAGAGAAAGCACACCATATAGGAAATGTCAAATATGTCAAAACATTCATGAATACCAACATCTCCCTGTGCACCATCCCCAGCTGCAGAGGTTACTCAGGGCTAACGTTTCAGCAAGTGCAGATTATGCAGCTCGGGGTTTACTTATACATAAAAAATCAGCCACAGGTGCATCCGAGGTGCTTTCTGCACGCAGCCAGTCCGGGGATTTCTCCCACTCAGGAAAAGCCAGGAGGGTAAAAATCACATGAAACGTGAATTTCCCGGCTCTGACCACCCCAGATGTAAATTCCTCCCGGCTGCTCGCGGTGCCCGTGACACGCGGGATGAGGAGAACCGGGGCAGGGACCAAAGCGAGTGTTGCCGATTGCATTCCCAAAGGGAATGGCACCCGGGGCTGGTGCCCGAGGCAACCCACCTGCAGGGAAAACCTCCCGGTGCCCGAGCCACCGGCTGGGAATTGTGTCAGCCCGGTTCGGTGGCACCCGGAGCTCAGCGCACCCGGGACAACATCACACCGCCCAGAGCCTCCGAAAAACGCCGCCGAAATTCAATGTCACCGGCGGACACACGGTGGGCAGGGGAAGCAGCAAACACCTGGGCCTGAACCCACCCCCAGCTGGTTTGTCAGGTTTGGGAATCTCGGCACGGTTGGGAAATTTGGTGTGACCTCCTCATCCGCCCACGGCAGGAGGGGAAAGGAGCGCAGCTCTGGAGGGGAACAGCCCCTGCCCTGCCCGGGCTGCGCTGGGAACACCGGCGGGGCTCCAGACAAAGCCAACAGGCTCCATCCATCCTCACAGCCCGGGGCACCGCAGGGGTAACCCCGCAGAAAACGGGGCAATTGCACCAGCAAAACACAAAGTTGGGCTCAAATCAGCCCGCTGGGTTGGTCAGGAGCTACAGAGCCTGGAATTCCGAGGGAACAAACCAGGACGGGTCTGCCTGCTCCCCGCACGAGCCCGGCAGAACGAGCAGTAACAAATTCCAGCAGCAGCACACGGCTAAAATAATTAAGATAGCTATTGATCTGCAATACTGCAAGCCTGGAGAAGCGAAATCTTTTAATAAATCCTCCCATTGATACCACCAGTTAAAAAATCATTCCTTCAGCTCCGTGTTCTGCCTTGAGCTCCCGCTCCGAAGGTTTTTCTCCACGTCTCTATAGAGCGCTCAGCGTTTCCTCCGCGCTTCCCTGCCTCGCTGGAGCCCGCAGAGCGCGGCCGGCAGGAGCCCGGGGAGCGCAGAGGCAGCGCTTCCCTCTCCAGCCTGTCCTCAGCGCCGGCCCCGAGCCCCCGGCAGCGCTCCCGGCCCCAGCCCACGCCGGTGCCCGGCTCCCTCCAGCCTTTGCTCCGCGCTCGCTGCCTGCGCGCTCACCCAGCGAGCCCCGGGCGGGCCGGGAGCGCGCCCGGGGGCGGCGGAGTTGGGGGAAAACTGCGGGGAGAGGAGGCGAGCGGGGGAAAAGCCGAGGCAGGTGTGGAATGGCCGCCTGGGAGGGATAAATTCCGCTGTCCCCGGGTGCAGAGGGTTAAACCTGTTAGAAAAGTTCCTGCGAAAGGCGCCGATGGAAGTGGTGGAAGCAGATGATTTCTGGGAGGAATTGGGGGATGTTTAGAGGGGGACCGAGGTGTTAAATTCTTTCTATAAACAGGTTTTTGTTTTTCTTTTACATTTTGAACCCCTTCTATAGCACAGACATTTCCATTCCCATGTTTATTTACACACGTTTAGGGAACGTCTGTATTCTCCCTGTATATTCAGGGGATATCTGTATTCCATGTGCACTGGTGAGGTTAAAGCCACAACTACTCCGGCCCCGTGCCCGTGGCGACCCCAAACTCAGGATGAATTCGGCAGCACCCGCCTCTGCCGCGGCCCCGCTCCTTTCCCCTCACAACACCCGCCTGCCACGGCGCCGACTTTTATTCCTCCTTACAACTCCTTATTTTGCGATTTTTTTCGCCTGACCGAGCCGCAAAGCCCCTTCCCCGGCAAACCGAGGGCTCGGGGCTCGCCCGCACCGAGGGCTGCAGAGCAGCGGATCGCAGAGCCCCGGGAACCGGGCTGGGGGGGGCGGCACCGGGATGGGGATGCGGCACCGGGACGGGGATGAGGCACCAGGACGGGGATGAGGCACCGGGACAGGAATCGGCACCGGGATGGGGATGCGGCACCAGGACGGGAATGCGGCACAGGGACGGGAATGAGGCACCGGGACGGGAATGCGGCACCGGGACGCTCGCTCCCCGCCAGCTGCAGAGCGAGGCTGCCCCGCGCCCGTGGGGTTTTGGGCACCGCGTGGCACAGAGAAGTCAAACCGATCCCGGCCGTGGCCTCTCCCACCCTCCCACGGGCGTTTTGTTGTCTCCCCGAGGGGACAGGCTGGAGTTCCGTCCCCGCCGGATGAACCAGCGGAGTTTGGGTTCCCCACGGGACCCCGAGAGCGCATCCCGGTCCGGGACCCGCGGGGCTCCGGGCGCGGTGTCGGTGCTCCGGGCGTGGTGCCGGTGCCCCGGGCGCGGTGTCGGTGCCCCGGGCGCGGTGCCGGTGCCGCGGGGCTCCGAGAGGCGCTCCCGCCCTAAAGCCCGGCAGCAGCCCGGGGCTCTGGGGCAGCGCTCCCCGGGACCCCGCACACCCCGCGCTGCCCGTCGTGCCCCCCGAGCCCCTCCGCCGCCGCGGGGGCAGCTTTGGGCATTAAATCCCTCCGTTCAAGGCGTTTTCCTGCGGAATTGGCCCCCCCGCCGAAGGGATGCGCCTGAGCAAACGGCGGCGCGGGAGGAGGGGGAGAGGGATATTATAATCAGGACGCGGGTCCGGCCGCGGGGGCTGGATGCGGCGGGGACCGAGCGTGCTGAAAACCCGGGAAAGGACCAACCTCCGAGCCGCGGGTTTTCCTCCTCTTCCTCCCGCGGAGCCGGCGGCGGGGAGCGGGAGCGGCCCCGGCCCTCGGCGCTCCGGGCTCGCCGCACGGGCAGAGGCTTTTGTCCCCTGGGTGCGGCGGGGGCTGGCGGAGCAGCTTCGCACTTCGGCAGAAAGGAGACGAAATTCGATTCGTTTACATGTTTTATTGTTGTAAACATTAAAATTGTCTTTCTCAAAGAAAGAGTTCTCGGGAGAAAAATAATAATAATAATAATTATAATAATCCGCGTTTCTAACTGTCGTACACCATATTAAAAAAAGGCAGCGACTTTTCCCGTGTGCCAAACCGGGGTATACAAAGAAAAATACTACAGAATATGGCAATATTAAAAATATTACTCGAACAGAAAATAATATATTAACCGACAATTTTTAGACGTAAAAAATAAAATTAAAAAAAAACCAAACGTAACAAAACAAACCAAAAATTCAAAGTGCTCAGTAATTTCCAGGGAGTTATGTATAGTATAAGCACTCTGGAAACAGTCAAAAGCTGCTGCATGCAAGATCTGTTTAGCTTTAGACAACAAAATAATCAAGATATAAACTTCTTCTTTAATCAACATCAACAGTACATACAACACTTACAAACAAGGGGTGTCGGGCGGTGTTTACAAACACTATGTGTCCCTTTGGGGGGGAATTCCGGGGGGTAACACTTGTGCCCACCTATTTTACAATTGAGAAAATGTTCGAAGCTTAGATAACTACCAGTCTTTATAAAAGCTACCAGACTACATAGTGTCTGAAATACTATTTATAGAATATAGACATTACTGAAATAGCAAGTGCCTATAACATTGTCACCCTGGAATCGTCATGCTTCCCTGGTATGGACAGATTGGGTTTTCTTTTTCTTTTTTAATTCTCCTTTTTTTAAAATTATTTTTTTCCAAACACATTTAGCTTTTATTTCTGATTTTTTTTTTTTTTTTTTA
>VXBN01010526.1:0-16986 GCA_013397395.1 Sinosuthora webbiana
AAATTCTAATTTCACTTCTCAGAGGAATAATTTTAATTTGGATTAAAAAAATATTAGAAAATCAGAATCTGAATATAGTAGCTTTATTCGAGCTCCTGTCATCAGAGGAGCTGGAAACAGGATGAGGTTCCCTTAATTTACCACTTCTCTGAAGCATGCTGATCCTAGGAACACACATCTGCTTTATGCCTGTTCCTTGTCACCATCTTGTTTAAGATACTGACCTGGGAGCTCCATATCAGTTCCGTGGCTCTGGCCTCAGTACGGTTTGAATAGAAAAACAGGAAAATTCTACTGGAATCCTTCTGATAAACTAATTTTCGGGGTCATCCCTTTGATCTCCTTCGTTGCTGACTTTCAGTTTGCCAAGATCAAGGAAAACAGTGACTTTTGAGGCTCTTTGGAGCCCCTGGGATGCCTTGGGGTGTCACATGGCAGCATATGGGGCTCACCAGCATTTAGTGTCTCACCTTCCATCCTGCAAAAAGCTGCGACACAGAGCATCCTGTTGCCCTGCAATTTGTAGTCCTTTGTGCTGGTGGGTGTCCAGACACAGATACTAGTCTGGGCCCACCGTGGTTGCAAGAGTAAATTTCTGGCTTGTTATTTGCAGCAGCTGCCCTGTTCCCTGTGTTCTTTATGCAGGTATGATCAGCCTCCAGGTTTTAAGAGGGGGGGGAAAAATAAATCAAGAATTAGTGATGGGGGGGGGGGGTGTGTGTGCACGTGGTTCCTGGTTTGCTTGTCCTCCCAGTTCAGTGCAAAGCAGCTCTGTTACAGCTCAGGGCCCAGGCAGGGTCCCCCCTCTTCATTCATAACCACCCAAAGCAGCTGCAGTTCTTGTGTCCAAAACGCCAGAGGAAGTTGGTGAGAGCTGGAGATAAAAAAAAAACATTTTTGGTCAGCAGCCAAAGACGGTCTGAGCCTGAGCCCGATGGTTTTTGCAGCATTGCAAAACTTCCCTGTTTGCCAGGACCTTCCCTCAGTGCCCAGAGATCAGGTACAGCAGCTCACAAACAGACTGAGAAAGGGAAAAGAACCTGAAGGTGAAAATAAATCCTTTCTGGTATCAGCTGGGACAAAAGGCTTCGCAAATTACTCTAATGAGGTGATAAGATACTGTGGTGATAAGAATCTTGTAAGTCAGACATGTTTGTGTTGCTTTTAAATTAAACTAAGACAACATCAAAGGAAGATGATTGAAAAATTTAATATCTGAAGTGGGAGACACAAAACAAAACTGAAGGAGAGAACAACAGTGGGCTGATGCATTTCCAGATGTGATGGGGTGAGCTGAGTGTAGCAGGGAAGTTGTAGTTGGATTAGCCACTTCCCTGGAGCTGATGTTGCCATTCCTGGCCTTTTTAATTTTTTTTTTTTTTAATTCCCTATGAGACACTTTAATTGTAGATACAAATATCCCATAGGCTGTATGTATTTATTACTGGAGATACCAGCTATTCACAGTGTAGTGCAATA
Organism: Sinosuthora webbiana; assembly: GCA_013397395.1. Taxonomy (NCBI): domain Eukaryota; kingdom Metazoa; phylum Chordata; class Aves; order Passeriformes; family Sylviidae; genus Sinosuthora; species Sinosuthora webbiana. The sequence goes on from VXBN01010526.1 coordinate 1,480, forward strand.
GTATCTCAGTGGTGTCACATTGTCTGAGAATGGAGGATCTTTGGCATTTCTATGGGAATACAGGATTTTGTGCTTTAATGACAGTAACACTGGCATCAGAACCTCAGGAATAGCCATACTCAGGAGCCAGGAAGCATCAGAGTTATTCTGGTATCTTTAATAACCACAGTGCCCTGATTCAAAAAGTGCTTCTTCAAGTACACTTAGAAGATTTTAAAAGCTACTTGATTGTTTTTGGAAGAAGCAGTGAGTAGTTCTGGACCAGAATTTAGTTCTTTATGAAGGGATGTGTGTGTGTGTGTCTGCATAAACTTTTAATATCAAATCCTGAGTGCAGGTGAGCAGGTGTGTGACAGGAAATGCTGAGTGAACTGTGAGAAGAGCTGCAGATCTGAGTTATTTGTAAGCTGCCTTCATCTCAAAGTAACCTACATTCCGGAGTTTATTTTTTAATCATAATTAAATAATAATCCAGCATATGGTTATCATAAAAAATACAGGAAGTAGATGGAAGTTAAAAGGCAGAGAGTTTGTGAGTTCACACTGCAGTTATTAACTGGTCACCGCTGACAGAAAAAGGCATAAAGAAAGCAATAATCAAAGGAGACAGGGTTATGTAACAAATAATTTATAGGTAAATATGGGTTGCATGTTTTCTGGGAAGCGTGCACAGGCAGTCAGAGGATCAGTGGTGTTGCAGAGCTGGCTGTAATTCCTTGGCTCCCCTCAGTTCTCTCCCAGCCCCAGCCTGCCAGACGAACGCCCCTCTGCATCCCTCCTGCACCACGAGAGCACCACTATTCCCTATAACCATGGTAATGAATATGCAAATATCTTTACATTAATTGACAGTTACAGTTCTCTGTGCTCTCACAGCACAGAGGATTCTGAGCTGTTAATAGAAAACCAAAGAAACTGTGGCCTGTAGGCGACCAATGTAAAATTATACTTCATTTTCCCTTCCTTCCTTGGCACTGCAGTTCCTGGGTATGTGTTGCACGTGTCATTATGTTCTTCTGTGAAACTCTAAGAACCTCTCTTAGCTCAGATTCACTCTTGACACGAGTTCAAATCAAAATCCCTCAGCAAACCAACCCCTCTGGTGTGTTGCTGGTCTGCAGGAAAGGAGTGATGGAAGCAGAAGGGGAAAATCAAAAACATTTTCTGTTTGCAGATGCCCTCAGCATATGGATGATTCTGCTTCTTCCATGGCTCCTCATATTTTAATGTGAAGTATTGGTTCTGAGATTTAATGAAGATTTTTCCTTCTTTCTTGGCTAATTTGGGAAGAAGATAAAGTGTGCTGTGTAGTGCTGGAGCAGTGTTACTTTTTGGTGTTTGACCATAGGTATTTCTGGTACTTACAGCGCTGATAAATAGTGAGAATTCCTTTTTATTGTGGGTGTGCCTGATCCTGAAAGCCTAGCATTTTTTAAGGAAAAAAGGGCCTTTGATCTCTAAAATCCCACCTGGGCACTGGCTTCTTACTACCCTTAATTTCTGTAATTATATAAAGCAAGTAATATTTCAAAGATTACAAAGATGAATTCCTTTAGTTTTTTCAGCTGAAGGAATAAGTAAAATGAGTGTACAGTTCTGAGTGATGTTTAGTTCTGCTGTGTCTTCTGATCATTTCTGCATTACATCCTTTATGTACATCAAACATTAAAAATTGAGAAACTGTTCTAAAAATGACTGTATAGGGTTCTTTCCTCAGCAGAAAGGAGCACTGATGGCTTGAACTGGCAGCTGACAACTCCAAAATCTCAGTGGTAATCTACAGCTGGCTTAGACTTTAGTCTTTAATCGAAAAATGAAAACTGAAATGTGAAAATTCGTTTGAATGTAGAGAAAATTGGAAAACCTGCAAATGTACTTCCTTGTCACAATTACACAGGCAGAATGACACAATTCTGCAATTTGCTGTTGTAAGATACACACATAATTTCGTGACAAGCATCTTGGGCATCTGAGGTTGCAGACTTACTTTGAAGGGCACCCTTGAGGGTTGACCATCAGTTCATTTTTTTTTTTTTTTTCCTGAGAGAGAAATATTGAAGGTGAAACCCAGCAAGGCTCTTCCTGACAGAACTGCAGGGTGAAGTACTTGAGGAACCAGAGGAGCCGTCTTCCGACGGGAAGTTATGGCTCCAACCATCTGTCTGATCCGGCTATCAGAGGGAAATTGTAGATGTGGTTTAACAGTATTTAAATTTTTAGAACTTCAGTTTAATGTGTATACAGTAAAAATCCAAGGTGCATTAACGTATGGAAGGCTATTAATTTAGAACAGTTTTCATTTTCTGTTTTGAAGCCAGATGTTTGTAGGTGTCACCTTCCAGTCTAATGATGGTTTAAATGACTTTCTCCCCCCTCTTTTACCAATGCACAACTTCACGTGAGGAAAGATCAATTCCCAGAGGCCGTGCTGGATGAAGGAGAAGTTGTCAGTGCCATTTGCTCATCATGCAGCTTCTTGCAAGGATTCAGGACAAACAGGTGTTGTTAACAAGCTGGGAGGTAGGGGTGGTATTGAAACACAAACTGAGCTGTCCTCAGTGCCTGGACAGGCCAGCCAAAGCAGAGTTGGCTGCCAGAGGCTGCTGCTGTCTGCCCAGGAAGCTGAGGGGTGCTGGGCAGTGACCTCCCTCCGTGATTTTCATCTTGAGCATCACCTGAGAGCCCCAGATTTCCAGTTTTTTCCTGTTGAGCTGTAGGCACAATGCAAGTCCAGTCACTCTGTGCTAGGTGAGTGGAGCTCTCTGCCAACTTCCCACATGTGCCAGAGGGTGCCAGCTCTAGAAACTATGTCGAACTTTAATTAAAATGAACTAATTATTTAGCAGCTACTGTGGGGCAGATGTTCTCGAGGTTGTTTTTTTTTTTGCAATGAACTGTACAACAGCAAGACAGGAAAACTTTCAGGGCAGTCAATATTAATAATTCTATTAATGCATGACATCACGTACCTTTTACTACTGGTTTTGCCTCTGGTCTATTTGTCACCTCTGTACATTGGTCCTCTCACAGATTCATTTTAGGACACGTTTTGTCTCCTTACACGCAGCGTGTATAATTACATTTGAATGGTTAACAGGCAGAAATAATACCAGTAGGTTAGAAAATTCCAGGTTCTGGAGTTTTCCTCCGCAGTGCAGCTATTCCATGCACCATTTCTAGCAGTGCAGCTGTTCTGAGAGCAGCCTGGGGAACCTCTCCTGTCGAGGTGGAGCTCCGGGGAGGGTTGGGAGTGTGCCTGTGCCGCTCCCGTGTTGTGACAGGGCGTCACGGAGAAGTGCCCAGCCCCCAGCCAGACGCCGTCATTACACGGCGTGTTTGTAAAACAGCAGCAAGGAAAACGTGTCAGTCACTGCAGCAGGCAGCAGTGACAGAACNGTTTTCCTCCGCAGTGCAGCTATTCCATGCACCATTTCTAGCAGTGCAGCTGTTCTGAGAGCAGCCTGGGGAACCTCTCCTGTCGAGGTGGAGCTCCGGGGAGGGTTGGGAGTGTGCCTGTGCCGCTCCCGTGTTGTGACAGGGCGTCACGGAGAAGTGCCCAGCCCCCAGCCAGACGCCGTCATTACACGGCGTGTTTGTAAAACAGCAGCAAGGAAAACGTGTCAGTCACTGCAGCAGGCAGCAGTGACAGAACCTCTGGGATGGAGGGGATGGGAGGACGGGGTGCGAGCAGCCGGGCGCATCCCGGGGCCGCTCGGGTGCTGGTGGGATTCCAAACCTCCGGTGTGTGGGAGAGGTCATGGCTTGGTGGTGGTTGTGTCTGGACATCTCGTGTTTCGTGGGCTGTTAATGCTGTGGAATCTTTGCTTTGTTGTTGTTGTTGTTTTTTTTTTTGTTTTGTTTTTTTTGGTTTTTTTTTCCTGAGATACGATCTTGAAGTGATGACTGATGTTGAAACAATTCCCTCCCACCCAACCGTCTCCCTTAAATTCAAGTTGAAAGAGAATTAAGAGGAGACAGAAAAGTTAAATCGATCCTGAAAAGTGGGAACTCAAAAAACTCTCCCCCCAGCCAATCGTCTCGGCATTGCCTTCTTGGGATTTTTAAAGATCCCAGTCATTCTTCAGTTGTCACAGATTTTCCTGGAGAGGCAGTTGAGTGTACGAAAAAAGTGCATAAGCCGTGTCTAGTTGTCCTTTGAAACAGACAAATCTCTCAATCCAAAGGGTATATAGAATTTTGAAGAGGGGTATCTTTGGAAAAGTGAATCTAATGCTTGTGAAAATGCTGGAAGCAATGTCAAGTGTTCTGTTGTTAAAGGGAAATTAGTAAATGGACAGTGTTGTGTTCCATGGTTGCTTCAGTAGGTCTTAACTCCTCAGCAGAAGTAGAACCACATCACCTCCCATCAGTTAGAGAATCACTGAGAAGTTGGTACTGACATCAGCTGTGGTATTTATTCTTTATTTTTTATTCTTTATTCCATAACTCAATTAATTCCATTAGGTTATGCAAACTTTTCAAAAAATCTGAAGATATCCATAAATTGCTGTGCATTTCTATTTATGCAGTGGCTTTAATAGCCACTCATTGCTAAGTGGAAACAAATGGTTTAAAGTAATTTTTTAAAAACATTTGGTGGAAGAACAGAAATACTAGGATGGTTTTAATCATATAATAGAAAGCATGCAATAAACGGAGCAAAATCTCAGTGACTGTCAGAGATGAGCATTATCTTAGTAACAGGACTGCAACAAGTGGTTACTGCTTGAGCCTTTCCCCTTTGGAGATGTGAATTTGAGACCTGCTTGAGGCTGCAGTTAATGAAGTTGAGTGGTTCCACACGTTCTGCTTGGTGCAGTTGTCAGAGTTGGCCCTAAAAGGTCTCGTGCTGGGCTGGCAGATGTGTGGCAGGTCAGTGCTGAGGTGGAAGAGCTGTGGGAGGGAAGCACCACCTGTAGTTGGTATTTCTGTCCCGTGGTACATTTATAATTGGCGTGTTAGTGGAATATTCAAGAAAGAACAACCAAAGAAGAACGTGACACTTTGCTGTTGCTCTTCCATGATGTCTTGGTTTAGATAGATAGGTATTTGCCAGGGAGGGTTGGAGTCTCCCTTGAAATGTAAGCCCCCCTCTTTTCCAAATTATTATAAATTTGCTATTAAAAGGTTGTCAGGCAAAGATTTTGGGAATAGGTATAGCAGTTCTTTACTAGGGATATATATAAAAAATACAGATGTTGTATTACAGAAAAATAAGCAAGCAAACAAACAAACAAACAAGAATCCTAGAAAACCCTGACAGAGTCAGAAATACAACCTGACACCCTGTTGGTCAGGATGTTGGAAGCAGTCCAAAGTAAGCCCTCCTGGAGTGGCAGATGTGGTTCTGTTGGAGTAGAGATGGTCCCGTTGAAGAAAAAGGGTCCGGCAATGGTGAGATGGGTCCGGTCTTCCTCCAGGGATCCGGTGGAAAACTGGATACCCCAGTGGCACTGTGGCTCCTTTTTTATCTAGGTTAAGATGGTTTGGTTCCTCCTCTCTGTGTAGAGCAGCTTAATGGTCCATTAGCAGAAGATGTCCCCATGGAGTAGTGAAACAATGAAGAGAGATAAGTAGCACTCCACCGTCTGATAAGCGATCCTGACCCATTCAGGCAAAGATAAACAATTCTGCTCCACCCAGATGGAATAGAGTAACATGTTCTTTACAAAACCCACGACACATGAAGCATTGCAGTGGTTGTTGGATGAGCAGGAAATCACCACCATTGACATGGACCTTTGTTCCAGAGACTCCATGGTCTAAAATAGCAGAGCAGGATGAGCTGAGTGAGCAGAGAAAATGCACAAAGGAGATTTTACTGAGACTGCCACATCATTGTGACAAGCTGCTGAAAAACTAATCTAATTACAGATACATAGATTTGTTTCACGGATTAATCTCCGAGTCATAACCTACCTTGTGTTCCCAGTGTTAGATGCTTAAAGATCATTGTCTAAGCCCCAAAAAAGAGCATAAAGCAGGGTGTAGAAGCAGGATATGTGAATCAGTGTTGGGTTTGATACTTTCCCCATGTGGTTTCTGAGCCAGTTGTTTGCATGTTGGTTGTGTTCTCTTGGTTTCTTGAGTTCTTTGTTGAATTGCTGCCATCCTGTCCTCAAACCACTGCAGATGTGGGGACAGGGAAGATGATACTGGGGCCTGTGGATGTACAGACATCCATGGGACAGCTGGAGGGCTGAGGAACCATGGTTTGGGTAGGCCAGGAAATGTCAGATGTTTGTTTGGGCACTTGGAGATGCCAGCTCTGCTCCGCTGCTGGAGCGGCTCACACAAATTCTGGAGCATGAAGCAATTATGAAGTTCTTCTTCAGGTAATGATGCTCTTAAAAGGAAATGTTCCCCACGAGTGTATGAGATGAGCTTATATAAGTATCTTTAAAAATGCTAGAAAATTACTGGGAAGATTTCCTAGGTCAGAATACATTCAAAACTGTCTAAACGCTGATAAATATTTTTGAACAGCTAAAGGAAATATTTTGTCCTAACTTACCGTGGCCCTTATTGGTACAAAAAGAGTCTTGTGAGCAGTGAAGAAGCCAGAAATGACTCCAGGCAGTATTTATTACTTATTAGTAATCACCCAGCAGAAGCCATCCCTGGAGGCGTTTAAAAGCTGTGTGGATGTGGCACTTGGGGACATGGGTTAGTGGTGTTAGTGTAGCCTTGGGGAGGCTGACCTGAAACAGAGACTGGACAGAGCTGGAGAATAAAGTAGGTATTTATTGAAAGGCCTCCAGGATCCACCTTGGGCAGGACAAGAGCCTGACCAGGGCTACACCTCGGGTAGACTTAAAATGGTCACAAAGTGGACAAACAGTCACAAGGTCTCACACTTTTATAATTTTTGGTCCATTTGCATATTGGGGTTTAATTGTCCAATTCCAGCTCCAGGCTGTGAGGTCCCATCCTTCTTGTCCCTCCCTTCAGCCACCCTTGTTTGTGCTTTTGGGCGTGAAGGTTGTCCTTGGTGTGCAGCAGGAAAAGGATTTGTTTTGTGTCCCTGCTCTGTGCAGAGCTGAGTGACACTGACTGTGAGCTCAGAGCTGCACCCCTGGGCACCGCAGAACCTGAAATACAAGAAAGATAAAACTCAGGGCATCAGTGGCCGTGGCAGTGCTGGCAGAACTGTTGGACTTGATGGGCCTAAATAAATGTGATTGTGTGGTCCTGTGATTTTGTTTGGGAAGATCCAGGAGAGAGGGGCCTGGCTGCCTCCAGCAGAGCCGGGAGGCTTAGGAGCGTTCCACGGCACAGGGGACGTCGGCTCTGGCTGGGTTGCTCCAGGACTCCCCAGATGTTGGTCTCCAGCCGACAGACTGAGCCCAGCGGGGTCTGTCCCACCGAAGGGAGGTGTGTGAGGGGCTGGGGGTGGCCTGTGAGGCAGAGGAGGGAGGACCAGCCATATGGAAGTGGCCGTCCCCGGGCCCGCGGCGCTCCCCGGGAACGGCGCTGCCTTCAAACACCGGTAATTGATGAATTGTATGCAATATGCAAATGGGAATGCATAAATCTCCTGAATGACAGCTTAATTTGTGTGAACCCTTAAGAATGTGGGATTAGATTTTAATTAAATATCTTCAAAGGCACCCTGACTTACGCAGTTTTTTGGCTGGTTGTTGTTATGAGAGTTTAGGAGGGGACAAAAATCCAAAATTTAAATATATTGTTTGCTGTATTTTCTAATTTATCGTTGGGCAGAAGTCTCATATATATGTCTTGGGTGCGTGTATTTCAGGGACTATTAGATAAATCCTATGATAATAATAAAATGAAAGTACCATGACACTTGTTTGAGCTAACATACTCAGTGCTGCTGGTTCACTTGTTCATTTATGTTTAAAATGGGTAAGCATCCAAGTTAAAGCTGCTATATATGATCAATGTTTCACATTCAGGGAGTACCTTAAACTTCTGAAACCAAGTGTTTGCATTTTAGTGGTTTTAATTTTAATAGTTACTGTTGCTGTAGTTGTTACCCCAAATGTGATGAGTTGATTGTTTCTGCTAGGGTAGCGAGAGCTAAATCCTGCTTGGCTGCCTCAGCCAGTCTGTGGCAGCTGCAGGAGATTATCTGCATGGGCAGAGCACTTTGAGGTATAGAGTATAAATAGTGGGTGTCTAATTCCCTGGCTCCTGGAAGTGATGCCTTGGGAAGGCTGGGACCTGAAACAGAGACTGGACAGAGCTGGAGAATAAAGTAGGTATTTATTGAAAGGCCTCCAGAATCCACCTTGGGCAGGAGAAGAGCCTGGCCAGGGCTACACCCAGGGTAGACCCAAAATGGTCACAAAATGGTCACAAAATGGACAAATGGTCATGAGCTCTCACCATTTTATAAGTTTTGGTCCATTTACATATTGGAGTTTAATTGTCCAATCCGAGCTCCAGGTTGTGAGGTTCCATCCTTCTTGTTCCTCCCTCCAGCCCACCCTTGTTTGTGCTTTTGGGCCTGAAAGTTGTCCTTGGTGTGCAGCAGGAAAAGGATTTGTTTTGTGTCCCTGCTGTGTGCAGAGCTGAGTGACACTGACTGTGAGCTCAGAGCTGCACCCCTGGGCAGCACAGAACCTGAAGTACATGAAAGCTGAAAGTCAAGGCATCAGAAAGAGCAGGTCATCCTGCCCTGGAACCAGCAGATGACAGGAGAGCTGTGGTTGAAGTTGGAACCAGCTGGGTCAGCAGAACCATGGAGAATGTTGGCCAAGTGCATATTTTGGTGTTTGCTGGACAGGGCTCATCAGTCTGGAAGAAGCAAAACCAGTGTGGTGGGAAAAAGAGGTAAGAAGGCAAGAAAGCAAGAAAATATTTCTGCTTAGAATTTAAGTATATGTAAAAGTCACAGTTGGACCTGGATTGTGTCACAGTCTTAAAATTCTTTTTAGGAAGATGCAGTTAATCTTAGCAAAATACTTTCTCCAGCTCAATCAGTTAATGGTGACCTTGGCAGTGCTGGGTGAACACTTGGACTTGATGGTCCTCAAGGTCTTTTCAATCAAAATGATTCTGCAATTCTATATAGAGGAAAAAAAAGTAAAAGGAACTATGTTACCCCTTCATGATAACCTTTCATTTAAACCAGGAAGTTGTTAATGAGGGTGAGGAAACACTGGCACAGGGTGCCCAGAGAGATGATAAATGCCACATTCCTGAGAACATTTCAAGGCCAGTTTGGGTGGGGCTTGGAGTGACCTGATCCAGTGGAAGGTGTCCCTGCTCACTGCCAAGGGCTGGACTGGATGGTGTTTAAAGGTCCCCTCTAACCCAAACCATTCCAGGATAGCCTTTCTGTGTTATTTCTGTAGTCATTTCCATTTGTGTCTCCCCCCCTGCTCACACCCTCTGAGCTGGACCTCTGCAGTGAAGTTCCAGCTCTCTCTTTGGGGTGTTTGTCACCTGCCCCACCCTCTGTGCAGGTCCTTGCTCCTTTTTCAGGGGCAGAGCAAAGATCTCCCATTTTCCATCAGCTCTCATGTGGGAGATCCTTTGGGATGGTGTGAAGGTGTCAGAGCTGACTCTTTTCTATCCAGGGAGAAGCAGTGAGGGGAAGGGTCAGGAGCTTCATTTCTTCCTGTTCTGGGTCATTCTTTACTTTCTATATGTATTTGGTACCATAATACTGGCCCAGGGAGAGTAGCAGGGATGAGAAATTTCCCAGTGGTGGGAGAACAGACTTGAGGCTGTAGGATAGATTTGGTGGGTGTGAGGCCAAGAGCAGAGACTTTGGAGGCTATTCTAGAGGCCTGTCACTGGGAAATACTGAGCAGTTGGGGTAGATGTTGATTAAAAACATAAATGTGGAAGGAAATGGATTTTGAACCTTGTGTTTCACAGGTTTTTGGTTGCAAGCAATTTCATTTTTAATCTATCTTAAGTGTTTCCTCCTAATGCAGTTGCAAAATAGGTCACTCTGGTGAATACAACAGACAAATTGGGCTGTCTTTTTCAGGTTTTTGTGTGGTTCAAGCCCTTAACCACAGCCCTGGCGAGCTGTTCCTGCCAGGTTCCTGTGCTGGTGGTTGGGAGGGTGGTTGGTTATCAGGATTGCTGCTCCCCATTCAAAGTATTGGCTGTTGCATAAACCATGATAGCACATGAAAGAACAAACTTTCAGTTGCTGTAATAGTATTTTTCAATGCCAAAAAGTAAATAAAATCTCGAGATACACGGTGCTTTGTTATTGTGGAGAGCATGGACTGAGAATTTCCTAAAGTGGGGTTGTAGGGTGGACACACCAGGGGGAGGCTCTGAGGTTCAGCAAGGAGACACTTCTGGGACAAAGAGCAGCAACAACAACAAAAAAGAATGCAGAGGAAAACCCATCACCCAAATGGGGACCAGAAGTGCACTCAGAGTTTGAGAAATATTCTCTTTGAGTGGGGCAATATCTGAGTCTAAGCCTTTTTTTAATATGTTTCTGCTGGGTTTTTTTTGTAGGCAGAACTTTTCCATAGGTGACCACTTTCTTGCACCCATGTGGGCCTTTTACATTTCACAGCATCTCCCTGACATGGGCAGATCTGTGGGTGAAGGCAGAGTCTTCTCTGTACATCTTTAAACCTTCATTTGGGCACTGATGGATAATGTTTACTAAATATCTCATTACTGCCTTTTTAAATTATGTTGACCCGTTGCTATTTAAATGAATGTTTCCTGTCATTATGGCTGCATTTAAAACTGCAGCCTTTAAAATTTTAAAATTCCAATAAAAATTGGTGTATAGACAAAAACATGGCAGTGAATGCCATTTATTTCTGAGCATTTTTTTATTTTATGTTGCTCGTGATCAAGAGCTGTTTTGAATCAAGAGATTGAAAAAGTCACATTAAAAATAACTCTAAAACACATAAAGGCTGCTGATGGGAAATTTAAACATGCAAATATAGAATTGTTAAATATCAAGGTAAAATTCAAATGTAGGAAATAGAACAGGCCAGTGCATTTTTTTTTCTGAACAACTTCATGTTGATTCTTTTGTTTTTAATTTTTTTCCCAGCTGTAAGTTTGGAAGCAGTTTGGGGAAGGGAATCCTGCTTTGGAAAATCTGCAGTTGAATCCAGACAATTAATATGAATTTTAGACTCTAGGGAAATGTGACAGATCTGAAGGTCTTTACTGAAAACACAAATGCTAATAGTAGATGGCAGAGGTTTTCTGGACTTTAATGCACATAAGTCATTGACTGTGCATTTTTTGGCTGGAAAATTGGAATTGATGTCCAGGGATTCACAGGGATAGCAGAAATTGTCCATAACAGGAGGGAAATGCTCTTTGAAGTGTGTGACTGCACCCAATCTGTTTTGAACTGACTTGGAAATACGCAGTTATTAAGAAATTTAAATTTGAGTAATTCCAAATAATCTTTACACTGTGCAGAATCGCTGTTATCACTTATTAGAGAGTTAAAAATGAGCATTGCAGTATTAAAGGGGAAATCCATGTTACTTCATTAAGGAAGCATTTTCTAAGAAATGAAAATTGGAAAAAAAAATGTAAAGCTTCATTATTTTAGTTTTGTTTTTCCCAGGAAAAACATCTGATAATCGACATCCAATGATAATGAAAATCAATGAGTAAATAAACAGTGAGAACATGCTTACCAGGCACCAAACTTTGAGGTTTTATGGAAAAAAAAAATCAGGCTTACAAGGAATTACTGAAAAAATGTTTTTGTACGTTTTCCTTTGAGATCTGACCACTGCAGCCTAAGCAGAATTTCAACCCAGACAGATTCTTGTGTGGCTTGAAAAGAAATGTCTTCTGTTGTATTTGAGAAAGAATCAAGCTATGTACTTTGCACTTCTTCTAATGTCAATTAGTCATGGTAGAATAATGCTTTGGAATAGCTGGGCTCTTTTGAGTATCACTGGAAAATAACCTTCCCAGCTAGCTGAGGAATTTGTTCAGTCGTTAATATTTGCTTAAGGAAAAGCTGTGTAATTAAAGCTGGGAAGCAGCAGTGAGCAGTGCTGGAGGAGAAGACTGAGAGTGCTTCAGCATCGTGGTGCTCAAGGTGTCACACCACACCATGTCCCTGCACAGAGCTCTGTCCTGTGCCTGAAATCTGAAATGCCTGTCTGGATGTTGGGAAGTAATCCCAAAAGTGTGGAGTGGGGAAATCTCTGCTAAGGCTGGTGGGTTTCTAAGCTGTGTAAGCAGGGCATTGAAATCTTAAGTGGTTATTTTGCTGTCCAGGCTCTGCCCCACAGGTAATCCACAGGTACTGAGGAATTCTGTGCCTTTTTACCATCTCAAATTCAAAAGTAGATGATCTCTATGGTGCCATTTCAGTGAAAAAGTTGTGCTGGTTTTGCTTTATATGTTTTAAGTTGAGCATTCCTTTCACATCTGCTGTTTGCCACGCAGAATACAGTGATGCAGATCTTAATATTTCATTTGAGATCAGCCCATTCTTACAACTTAATCATTCTGACTGCAGTGCTTTCAATTCCCTCTGTCCTGGGAATATCTTCCGTGTAATTAGGTGGTTTAGGAATCCATGTGCAGTTCCAGGTACAGCCATGCAGGAGCAGATGAGTTTGGGCAGTTTCTGCCTTTCCTGACATGATGCTTCCAGGCTGCAGCCCAGCAAAAAGTTGGATATTTTCCTTGTTTTATCACATCTGCCTAATTTTCAGTCTTTCATAACACCTAAATGTCTCTCAGCATATTAACGTTGCAGATGTTGCCTCTCTTTTGGAGGGCTAAATTTTCGTCGTTGTTCACACTTCATTAATTTTGCTTTTTGAAAAAAAAACCTGAATTAATTTTTAAGCTGCTTTTATTCACTCAGAGCTCACTGAAGGGTTTTGTAATCTTTCCCCTCTCCTGTCGATGCAGTCTCTTCTTTGTGCTGTTTTAAACTTACCTGCTTTCTTTTCTAAATGTTTCTAAAGATATTAGAGTTAAAGCCAAACAACTTTATTACTGATTTTTCAAGGTAGCTCCTCTCCATGCCATAATTTGCTGTTTCAGTCCATGAGTGCTCACATTCATACTCATCTTCTATTAGACTAAGGCACTCTGTTAGTTGATTTTTCCCATTAAATTAGGGTCTAAATGTACTGCATCTTCATTCCCCCCCATATATCAATTAAATCTGCAACTCCCTTTCTGGAAAGATTTTCTTCTGCCTAATGGCAACACCACCCTGTGCTGCCATCAGCCTGAGATCATTCTTTTTATGGTTGTTTAAGTATTTATCAGAAGCAGAAGTTATTTCTCCAGGTCAGTAATTACTGGACCTACCTAGACTGGAAATGAACACAGAACAGATTTTCATGCTTCCTTATCTTTGCTCCTTCAAAGTGTGTTTTTTTTTTTTTCTTTTTCACTAAAAACTATTTTTAAAATAAAGGTAAAACAAGTCATTGACCTGGAAACTAATTGCGTTGCTTTAACTCAAGTTTTGACTTTTGTTTGTTTTTAATAAAAGGGAAAATTATTAGTTAAAAATACTCCTTAGGAACAATTACTTCAGCAGCTGGCAATTTTGCACTGAGGTAATGGGACTGTTTTAATGTATTGTTGATACAGAACTGAAGCTGCCCCTTCATTTCAGTGCAGTGCAAGTTGAAGTTTTCTGGTTGTAGTTAAGTGTCTTTACTTTGGGCTTTAAAGATAACCCAAATAATGCTGAGCAATAAATTCTGTGGGGTTATTGTGCAAGGAAATGATACCACCCCCCCAGAAGAGTGGGGGGCCCACAGGTTGTGACTGTGCTCCAGACTCTGCCCTACAGAAATTCCCTATATTCCAACATGCTCTGCTATATGANCTCATTTCAGTGCAGTGCTAGGTAAAGTTTCTGGTTGTAGCTATTTAATGTCTTTACTTTGGGCTTTAAGGATTACCCAAATAATGCTGAGCAATAAATTCTGTGGGATTATTGTGCAAGGAAATGATACAGCCCCCAGAAGTGTGGGGGGCCCACAGGTCTGTGACTGTCTTCCAGACTCTGCCCTACAGAAATTCCCTGTATTCCAGCATGCTCTGCAGTATGATGTGGCACATGGGGTATAGTTAAAGGCTTTGTTCCATTTCATTTGTTCATATTTATCTGTCTTTATCCATCTCTTGAAATAGTGCCAGTCTGATTTTGTGTTCCATATCTCTGATAATGCCAAAATATTTCCATCATCTAAAACCACTGAGGAAATTCCTCTTCTGAGTTTTTCAAAAAAAACCCAACACTCTGAAGCTCTCTGATTTCAAGGAAAGAAATGTTCATCCAAAATGAAAGAAATTGTTAATAGTGTTACATATTGAATTGTCTGAACAAGAGCAGGCCAGATGTCCATCACTGTAGAATTAAGTTAAGCAGTTGAATTTATTGTCAAATCCGTCAGTTTACTGTGTGATGTACTTGATAATTCTCCTAAGTTAATTAGTTCCAAGCAGATATTTTATGGCACTATGGCCTGGCTGTAAAATAATGCAGCTGGCTTGTTTTCAAATGGGAGAGTCTTCTTCTGTCATTTCTCTACAGCTTTAAAACATATCTGAGTGTTATCTGGAATCAGGCTAAGCTGGAATTTCTGTCACCCATTTAGTCCAAGGTGATTATTCCAACTTGAGAATGTCAACAATTACCCAGTACTCATGTTTAATTAGCAAAAGGGAAGCACCTGTATTTTTAGAGGAAAAGACTTCAGGATTAGACCATACAAATTCAAGTTGTAACAAAAGACAAAAATGAGCATATTATTCATCCTTGGGGAAAATCATTCACTGGATGGGCTCCGTTCAAGGAAAAAATGCAACAAATAATTCTTTTTGCCTCTGGTCCCTGTGCTTTTGTACTGATGCATATCAGTAATGATGTTTACAATTTCTCGGTCTGTCCAGCAGCAAAACAAAAGAATTAAAAGCACTTCTGGTGATTAGACAGACCCGTAGCACTGTGGCTTTAATATCTCAAATTTTACACTTGACATATCGTTGCCAACTGAAAAATGTGACTTTTTTATTTATTTTCTTTAAATTGCTTTCTTTAAACCACCATCTGGCTGAGGCATTAAAACAGGCAATATTGCTCTAAGAGTTTTTTTAAGACCTTTCTTTGGCTGTTAATTGCACATTCATAATTATGTTCTTACAAAAAGATAAAAGAGTTTTGAAGGATTATTCTTGGCAAGAGACCTAAGGTGAAAACCTGCTGGTTTACTGTGTAAATTATGTGTGCAGTTGTGAAGAGTGGTTTTGTGAAATGCTCGAGTAAGCTCAAGAATCTAAGAGCTGTCAGAGTTTGCACTCGTAAGGGGCTAATGTTCATTGCAAAACAACTCATAATATGCTGTGCCTGAAGGCTAAACAAGAGTTTAACTTAAACACAATCACCAACTTTCTGGAAGACAGATAAAGGAAACAATTGTTCCTCCAGCAAACTTAGAGAAATGAAAAAAACAGCCTTTGATGCCTGTTTAAGATCATTAATTTTCCTGTAAGTTAATGTAAATTTAGGATTAAACAGAAACTGTTACCATCTGA
>VXBN01010527.1:0-10768 GCA_013397395.1 Sinosuthora webbiana
CAAACTTAACCCCCAACACCTGGGTACAGGGACAAGGGGGTGGAGTTTTCAGCATTGTTTATTCAATACCATTTTATGTCATAGCCATGGGAATGGTTTCATCAGTAGAAATGCTGTGGCTGGAAATGGAATTGGGGCCGTTTTGTCTGGCTTGCTCCAGTGAAGGGACCAGCGGACCCCGACATCCCATGACCACCTGGCTTTCCCCATTTCCTGTCCCTCTAGGATGTTTTTGCAAGACAAGAAACTGTGGAGAGGCAGTGGCATTGCTCCCGAGGTGTGGTGCTGAAGTGACAGCTTCGAACAGCAGCCGGGACTAGTGGGGCCAGGGGTGTGCTTTTCAGTGCCCAGTCTAACCGTTTCCCTTACCCCAGCACAGCAGCGACCTGGCATCAACATCAACTGACTCCAGCCAAGCCAAGAGGGAGTCCAGTCAAGCCAAAAAGGAGTCTAGCTGGGTGCCAGGAAGTGAAGTGGCAGAACTGACACTGCAGGTCCAGAGCTGCTCCAGGCATCATCAGCACTCCCCATTTTCCACTGGAATTGCTCTGTAAGCCCCTGCCATCCCATTTTTGTTCTGGGGGGCTACTCAGGGAAGGTAGACATTTTTTCTTTGTTCCAGAGCGGCTATGTAAAACCTTGCTTTTGTCGGTTAAATAATTTGCCTCTTTTGTACAATTTTCTTTTTATTGTTCTGTTTATTGTTATTTTATTTTTATATTATTTTAGTAAAATTGTGACTCCAATGTTTTTAACCTCTTGTAGCTTTGTTTTTCTTTGTTTTTTTTTTGTTTCCCCTCTATCGTTACAATTCAGGATGGCTCATGTAACAACACGTAGAACTCAGATTTCTTCAGAGGGCTTATAGTAAAGTTTATTGAAAGACAAATTTTTTTTATACAGTGTTTTGGTACAATGAATAGGATTAGTTCTTTAGGGAACCACCTTTTTGTAAACATCTCTACCAGTAAACAAGTTGGAAAAACACCAGGTGTCAGGAGGAGAATATCTACAAGATTGTTTGTGTTCCTCCTTATGATTTCCCAGGCCAGACTGAGAGAGTTCTGTACTTGGCTTTCCCACAGTCTTCAAGCTTCTTGCATGGAGCCTAAGAATCCATGTTCTGACCACTGTCAGTTCCCACACCCCTCCACTGTCATGGGGGAGGGGAGGGGCTCAGGTAGTCTTAGCCTTTTCCCCACTGTAAAACCATCACATCCTCCCAAGTTACCTGACCCTCTTTCCAGAGACAATAGACTCCCTTTTAACTTAAGTTCCAGCCTAAGTTCTCTGTTCAGTCAGGCTGGTCTTTTTCCCCAACTACTTGTCTTCCTACACATGGGGACAGTCTGCTTCTGAATATTTAACAATTAATTTTTAAAGCGCATCCAACCTTCCTAGACTCCTTTGCCCTTCAAGACTGACACCCAAGGGACTCTGTCAATCAACCTTCTAAATAGGCCAAAGTCTGCCTGACAGAAATCCAAGATGGAAGTTCTGCTGGTGCCCCTCCTTGTGGATGCTGACAGCCAGGTCAGAGAGGAAGCATCAGACAGCAGCAGGGCCTGTGAGAGAGAAAGTCACATAACTTTCCCATACACTGATCTGGGAAGCTGTGAGAAAACTCATGAAGGAATCCAAACAGTCCTGCACCTGTTGTTTTGCACTTGTTGCTGACTTAAAAGATGTTTACGAAGGGGTGTTGTTTCTAATTAGCTTCTAAATTCTAATGGTGAGGGGTGTTGGTTGGAAGACCAGTCATGTCCAGCTTTCTTGGAACAGTCTATAAAAGATGTGATTTCTAATAAACTGGGGTTTTTGTCTTCTGAGAAGACCTTAGAGTCTGTGTCGTTATTCAGCCATCCCTAATACAATAGTGACATTTCCTTACTTCATCCAGTATTGAAAACTCTAACATTTCATGGTCAGTACTCCCCAGACAACAACCAACCACCGCATCACCTGCTAGTCCTTCTTTGTTCACAAACAACAGGTCTAGCAGGGCACATCCTCTGGTAGGCTCATTTACCAGTTGTGTTAGGAAGTTCTCTTCCACACACTCCAGGCAAGTTGAAGTTGTCCATGAGGACAAGGGCTGGTGACCATGAGATTTCTGCCAGCCACTTGTAGAATACCTCATCTGTCTGTCCGAATTGGGTGGTCTATAAGACTCCCACTATGATGTTGACTCTGCTGACCTTCCCCTTGATCTTTACCTAGAGGCACTCGACCTTATCATCTTCATCATCATCAACTTCAGTACAATCAAAACACTCTCTAACATATAGTGCTACGCCACCACCTCTCCCACTTTGCCTGTCTTTTCTAAAGAGCTTATAGACATAATCCCAGCATCAGAGCAGTCAGCTGATAATTTGCTTGCCTGAATGATGGCTGAAATATTTTAATATATCTTGCAACTCACTCAGGGAGAGGGTGATTTCTGACTTGTTTATGCTTTCAGTCTCTTCCTCTCCTGCTCTTGTGACTGCTCTGCAGCAGAACAGGCTGCCTCTTCTTATTCTCCCTCCTGCTCCCTCTTAGGAGAAGCTGCTTTCTCCCTTACTAAATAAGTTGACCTCTGCTTCCATTGTTTCTTCTTGACTATCCTGGAGGAACTGATATAGTTGAGGATTGGATCTCTGGTTAAGTGACAGTGTTTGTTTGTATGTCTTCAGATCCAGAGACCCTTTCTTCTTAAAGATGCTGCATAGACCAGGCCCTAGCAGAGTGTAAGAAGATGTGTCTGGCATAGCCAGGGCATTCTCTTTTCAAGCATTCTATCACTTCATCAGGATCCCACACCTGTTCAGGGGTGAAGTTACAGACCATTGTTAAAAACTGTTCTAGGTACCTGCCCATATCATCCCATATTGTCTCAAATTTGATGTACAGCAAAAAAGGGGAGCATGGGATGGATCAGATAAACCAGTGTCATGGACAGATAAGTCAACATCACCACCAGCTACTGTTAAACAGATATAATAAGTTCCCTCCAATACAATCTGGTCAAATCTGTCATTATCTGAAACCCTTCAAGGTTCAAAAAGGGCACCAAAAAGGACTGTCATGTATTAATCCTAGTAGACAACTAAACACTGAACAGCTGCCTTTCAGGTAGTTGTAGAGGGTGATAAGGTCTCCCCTGAGCCTCCTTTTTTCCAGGCTAAATACCCCCAGCTCCCTCAGCTGTTCTTCAAAGGGCTTGTGTTCCAAGCCCTTCACCATCTTTGTTGCCCTTCTCTGTATGCATTCAAGCGTCTAAATTTCCTTCCTAAATTGAGGGGCCCAGAACTGGACAAAGTACTCAAGGTGCAGTGTCACCAGTGCCAAGTACAGGGGGAAAATGACTTCCCTGTTCCTGCTGACCACACTATTCCTGATCCAGGCCAGGATGCCATTTGCCTTCTTGGCCACCTGGGCACACTGCTGGCTCATCTTCAGTTGCCTCTCAACCAGTATCCCCAGGTCCCTTTCTGCCTGGGCACTGTCCAGCCACTTTGTCCCCAGCCTGTAGCACTGCAGGGGGTTGTTGTGGCCAAAATGCAGGACTCGGCACTTGGACTTCTTAAACTTCATGTTGCTGGACTCGCCCCATCTATCCAGCCTGTCTAGATCCCTTTGCAGAGCCCTCCTACCCTCCAACAGATTGAGACATGCTCCCAGATTGGTGTCATCTGCAAATTTACTACTGGTGGACTCAGTCCCCTCATCCAGATCATCAATTAAGGTATTAAACAGAACTAGGCCCAGCACTGATCCCTGGACGACCCCACTAGTGACTGGTCACCAACTGGATGCAGCACCATTCACCACCACTCTCTGGGCGGGGCCATCCAGCAAGTTCTTAACCTAGCAAAGAGTGCACCTGTCCAAGCTGTGGGCTGCCAGCTTTTCCAGGAGTAGGCTATGGGAGACAGTGTCAAAGGACTTGCTGAAGTCCAAATAGAGACCATCCACGGCCTTGCCTGCATCCACCAGCCAGGTCACCTGGTCATAAAGGAGATCAGGTTGGTCAAGCACGACCTGCACTGTGTAAACCCATGCTGGCTGGGTCTGATCCCCTGGCCATCCTGTAGGTGCTGTGTGGTGGCACTCAGGATGATCTGTTCCATAATCTTGCTGGCCACCGAGGTCAGGCTGACAGGCCTGTAGTTTCCTGAATCCTCCTTGCAGCCCTTCTTGTGGATGGGCATCACATTGGCCAACTTCCAGTCATCTGGAACCTCCGCAGTGAGCCAGGACTGTTGGTAAATTATGGAGAGTGGGTTTGCAATCTCATCTGCCAGCTCCCTCATCACCCTAGGATGGATCCCATCAGGTCCCATAGATTTATGAGCATCTAAGTGGCTCAGCAGGTCTCTGATTGCTTCTTCCTGGATAATAGGGGGACCATTCTGCTCCCTGAAACCATCTACCAGCCCAGGAGGACAGTTGTCCTGAGGACAACCTGTCTTTCTGTTGAAAATTGAGGCAAAGAAGGTGTTAAGTACCTCTGCCTTTTCCTCATTTTTAGTTACTAAATTCCCTCCTGCACATAACAGAGAATGGAGGTTGTCCTTGCCCTTCCTTTTGCTATTAATGCATTTATAAAAATATTTTTATTGTCCTTCACAGAAGTGGCCAGATTGAGTTCTAACTGGGCTTTTGCCTCTCTAATTTTTTTCCTACATGACCTAGCGACTCCCTTAAGCATTTCCTGAGGTACCTGACCCTCCTTCCAAAGGTGATACACCCTCTTTTTTTCCCCTTAGTTCCTTCAAAAGCTCCTTGCCCATCCAGTCTTTCCTCCTCGGCTCATCTTTCAGCTCATAGGGACAGTCTGTTCCTGTGCCTTCAAGAATTCTGTTTTGAAGTGCACCCATCCTTCCTGAACTCCTTTGTTTTTAAGGTCTGCTTCCCAAGGAACTCTCCAAATATTGAAAACTCTATAATTTCATGATCACTGTGCCCCACATGGCCTCCAACCACCACATCTCTCACCAGCCCATCTCTGTCTGCAAACAATAGGTCTTACATAGTCCCTCCCCCGGTAGGCTCGCTCACCAGCTGTGACAAGAAGTCACACTCTAAGAACCTCCTAGACTGCCTTTTCTCTGCTGTGTTGAGTTTGCAGCAGATATCTGGCAGGTTAAAGTCACCTACAAGAACAAGGGCTGGTGATCTTGAAACATCCACCAGCTGCTTGTAGAATAAGTAATCCACCTCTTCATCCTGGTAGGGTGGTCTATAACAGACTCCCACCAGGATGTCAGCCTTGTTGGCCTCCCCCTTAATTCTTACCCATAGGCACTTGATTTTATCATTAGTCTCAATTTCCATGGTGTCAAGAGCCTCCCTAATATAAAGAGCCATACCTCCACCTCTTCTCCCTCTCCTGTGTCTTCTGAAGAGCTTGTAGCCATCCATTGCAGCACTCCAGTTATGCGAGTCATAGATTCAGAGGGATCGCTGACTGCAACCCCAACTCCAGCTCCATCTCCCCCACGTAGTCCTGTAGCACCCCAGACTAGAAAACAAACCAAAGAAATATTACAAGCACCTTTACGGGAGGCAGTAGGACCCAAGGGAAAGACGGTGCTTGTAGTAAAGCATCCCCCACACCCCGAGCAGGTGTTTCAAAATAGGGAAAGAGTTTCAGTTTACCTCTAGACATTTTAGGAAGTTAAACTAAAAAGTTCTGTATTTTTCACAGAGTAATTGGCTCAGCGCCAGCACAAGAACATGGATTGGGCTCTGAGAGTGTAACTCAAAACCCCTTGGTGATTTTATTGGCAGCAAGCCAGATTGTCCCTCCCAGAACATTTAATATTTAGGAAGGAACCCAAAGGAAGTGAAGGACTTTTTGGAATGTGTATAGCAGGGTGTCAGAGATTTCTCAGACACCTGTGTTCAGCTTATCATTGGTTTTCTGTAGCATTTCGTATTTTGTTATTTTTCCTTATTAAACCTTTTGATTTACCAAACACCTCTGAAGAGCCGTCTCGCTCAATTAATTTCAACCACTTCTCTGCAAAGGCTAGACCCTCAGAGACTGATATAATAGCACGTGGCTCATTACACTCTGACTACGTGTTAGCCTGTATCAAATGGTGTCCGAACAGGGACCGCTTACATTAAGTGGATCTGTTCAGGTTGGTTTTTGCTGACGTAGCCCTCAAAGTCAGCTAAGCCATATTTTTCCCTTGGTTTTTGTTTTTTAAATTGGGCCCGTGCCAAGTTTTTTGGTCGTTAAAAAAACTTGGACTTTTGGGACTGAGAACCAAAGAGGGGGTTCCCAGCCCAAACTCCCATACTGATGAAAGGGAAACTTAGCTGGAGCAACAATCCTGGAATGCGGAGAAGGAGAAGTCCTGGAAGACTGGCAGAGCCAAGTCAGAAAAAGGACTGCCGCGTGACTGAGAGAGGATCGGGGAAACCAAGGCAGCTGAGGAGAACCACAGAAAGCATTTCTGTGTTAACCTGTATCAGGTGCTAGTTAAAATACCTTTTCCCACTACTGATTTAGAGGCATGGGAAAGAGTTGCAAAGAACTATAGAAGTGACTCAATAGGTATATGATTAAGCAACACAATCAGATTGGGCTGATATTCAGTTACTGTTAGATGCTTTAACTGAGACAGAAAAGCAATTAATCTTGAAAACAGAGGGGGACTTAGCAGAAAATGTTTATAGAATAACACAGGAGGATGTTAAGGAATTTTTCCCTCTCCAGGATCCATGTTGGGATCCAAATAAACAAGAGGAGATGGAAAAATTAGAGAACTACCAAGAATTTATAATAAAAGGAATGGAGAAGGCAATTCCTAAAACCATAAACTGGTCAGCCCTATATACAGTTAAACAAAGTCCTTCTGAAACTCCTTCTGAATCCTTAGACCATTTGTGGGATGCAATGGGATGTTTATTATATCTTATCTATTTACAGTATTTACAGGCTCACAAGGCCTGAGCTTAACTAGCAAGCTAGAGAAATGAGGTAAAATGGTGTGCTTCTAACTCTTACCAAGGTTATTTAAGAGATAATTACCCAATAACAAGGTGACACCTATATTATTTATACTTTTGACCCAATAATGACCACCAAAGGTCTGCAATGTGGACATTTCTCATCCAGTTACAGAAAACCACCCAAAACCATGAAGAAGAAGGAAGAAGAAGGTGAAGAAGAAGGACCCAGACAATGCTCCAAATCCTCCATCTTGACTCACACACATTACTATATACTAAAACTCCAAATTCTAAGTTTCTAGGACTCCAGCAGGGGTGGTTGCACACATCTAAGAGGACTGAGGAGGACTGGAGGGTCTCACCCTAGAGGACCCACTGGTTATAATTAAGCTAGGGGACAAAGAAAAGAAAATGGAATTTTTGGTAGACACGGGAGCAACATACTCGGTGTTAAATAAAGCTTTAATGCCTATAACAGATGATTATGTTATGGAAAAGGGGGCAACTGGCCAATCTGAAAGAGCATACTTTTGCAAACCATTGAAATACAAACTTGGGAAACAATGCGGAATTCATAAGTTTTTATATATGCCCAATGCCTCAAAGGCACTTTTGGGTAAAGATTTGCTGGAGTAGCTGGAAACAAACATCATAATTAAGAATGGGGAAATTATTTTGGAAGCAAAGGATAAAAAATATGTGGAAATGTTAAGTTTAATGTTAACAATTAGTGAGGCCAAAACTGAAGATGAAGAAGAAATTAACAGGAAAATAATGGATGAGATGTTTCGTGGGGTATTGGCATCTAATGTACCAGGAAGAGCAAATAATGCACCTCCTGTACAAGTTAAAGAAGGAAAACAACCAGTTAGAGTTAAACAGTATCCCTTAAAAAAGGAAGATAGCGAAGGGATTAGGCAGGTAATTGAGAACTTTTTGCAGTTAGGATTATTAAGAGTGTCAATCTGATTTTAATACTCCAATTTTGCCTGTCAAAAAGCCTGATGGGTCATACCGAGTACTACAGGACATCCAAGCTCCTAACAAGGTAACTGAGGACCTGCACCGAGTGATAGCAAACCCATACACCTTGCTAACATGTTTGACACCTGAACTAACTTGGTTTACCATTTTAGATTTGAAAGATGCTTTCTTTTGCCTCCCTCTCCATGAAGCCAGCCAGAAAATTTTTGCATTTGAATGGGAAAACCCCAAGAGTGGACGTAAAACCCAGCTCACATGGACGGTTCTGCCCCAAGGTTATAAAAAGTCCCACAATATTTGGAGAACAACTTGCAAGAGATTTAGAATCCTGGGAAGCCCCATCAGAAGAAGGATAGCTGTTGCAGTATGTAGACGACCTCCTGATAGCTACTCGAACCCAAGAGGCATGCGTGGACTGGACGGTAAGCCTCCTGAATTTTTAGGTCTACAAGGGAATAGAGTATCTCAGAAAAAGACTCAGGTAGTGTCCTAGGGTGACTTTATGATGCTTGTATCCCCAGTCATCTGTTCTGTTTGTGCTGTATATTAAGTTCTGTACCTTTAAGACTAGTTTTGAGAATGAAGCAGGAAAAAGAAGAAGTGCAGAATTTGTTTTGAAAACAGAATTCACTCCTCTGCATTCTTTCTCCAGGACTGTGTTCGTCTGAGCTCAGACAAACTGTGGAACAGAGATCTCTTTACTTTTAATTAGTTTTAGCTAGCTAAAGCAGAAAAGTTCCCTAGACTGCTTTTTTTTTTTTTCCTTTTTTTCTTAGGATTTTTTAAACCTGCTCTAGACTGAAAAACCCAGAAAAGCACCAAATGCTTGCACCTGCAGCCCACCGGGGCCTGGACTTTGGCATTTTCCAGCAGCGCCAGAAAGACTAGGACTAATAAGAAACTGAGAGAGCCAAGCTACACCATCAACAAGGACTTTCTCAATTTACCATCTCACTCCAGAACAAAAAGTTTTATTGCTTCATATTATTCATTCTTTATACTTGTAAGCACTTTGTTAAACAAATAGTTTTTTCCACTTTTCTCCAAAAACATTTTTTCCCAGACCAGTTAAGGGGAGGGGCCGTTTAAGTTTGCTCCCCAGAAGGAGCCTATTCAGGGGTTTTCTCCCAAATTTTCCCTAAACCAAGACAGGTAGTGAAGCAAACAGTCATTTACCTGGGATGTGAGGTCAGTGCTGGACAAAGGACTCTAGGGCAAGACTGCAAAGAAGCAATCTGCCAGACCCTAAAACCCCAGACAATAAAGGAACTGAGAACCTTTCTGGGAATGACGGGGTGGTGTAGGCTGTGGATTTATAGTTATGGACTGTTGGTTAAACCCCTGTATGCCCTGATTACAGAAGGAAACAGATATCTCCAATGGAAAAAAGAAGCTACATGAGCCTTTGACCAGTTAAAGAAGGCCCTCACGTAAGCTCCAGCTCTAGGACTTCTGGACGTGAGAAAACCATTCTTCTTGTTTTCTCATGAGAAGCAGGGGATTGCTTTGGGGATATTAGCACAAGACATGGGCCCGTATCAGAGGGCAGTTGCTTACTTTTCCAAGCAGCTGGATGCAGAAGCTAAAGGATGGCCAGGGTGTCTTAGAGCCACTGCTGCAGTGGTGCTGAATATCCAAGAAGCACACAAATTCACCCTAGGCCAGAAGATGACTGTGCTAGTGTCCCAGACAGTGTCTGCAGCACTAGAAGTAAAAGGCGGACACTGGCTTTCCCCACAGAGATTCCTGAAGTACCAAGCCA
Organism: Sinosuthora webbiana; assembly: GCA_013397395.1. Taxonomy (NCBI): domain Eukaryota; kingdom Metazoa; phylum Chordata; class Aves; order Passeriformes; family Sylviidae; genus Sinosuthora; species Sinosuthora webbiana. Next base: position 9,698 of record VXBN01010527.1, read on the forward strand.
TAATGGTATAGCAAGATGATGTGGAGATTGTGGTCACTAACCTTGTGAATCCAGCTTCCTTTCTCAGTGGGAATGCAGGAGAATCAGTGATCCATGATTGCCGGGAAACTATCAAGGCCACCCTATCCAGTTGCCTGGATCTGAAGGACATCCCTCTTGATAACACTGAGACCTGTTTTACTGATGGAAGCAGTTATGTAATCAGTGGAAAGAGACATGCTGGGTATGTGGTTACCACTTGCAAAGAAGTAATAGAGTCTGGACAGTTACCAACAAACACCTCTGCACAAAAGGCTGAAATAATTGCCTTAACTCGTGCTTTAGAACTCACAAAAGGAAGAGAAATCAACATTTACACAGACTCAAGGTATGCATTTGGGGTGGTGCCTGCACATGGAGCTAATTGGAAAGAAAGAGGACTGTTAAATTCACAAGGGAAAAGCATTAAACATGCACAGGAAATAATAAAACTATTGGAGGCAGTACAACTACCTGGGAAGGTAGCCATCATGCATATCAAGGCACACCAGAAAGTGAGCTCTGAATTAGAAGGAAATGAGCTGGCGGACAGAGAGGCAAAAGAAGTGGCCAAAGGTGAGATACCCTTTGAGGCAGCCTTAATTCCAGATGGACAAATTGCCTTAGAAGGTAAGCCAAGGTATAACAAAAAAGACAAGAAGCTTATTGAAAATGAGATAGGAAGTTATAACCAAGAGGGGTGGGCTGTTACAGAGGAAAGGGAAAGGAAAGCTTATTATCCCCTTCCATTTGTTATGGTCACTAGTAAAAGAGGAACATCAGAAAACACACTGGGGAGTAGATGCTTTGTACAAGTATTTAAGGGACAGAATTATAGCTAGAAATTTACAGAGTATGGTCATTCAAGTGACCCGAAAATGTAGTCTTTGCCTCCAAACTAATCCCAAAAATATCCCCAAACCAAAGCTTGGAAAAATTGGAAAAGGCTATGGGCCTGGGCAACAGTGGCAAATTGATTTTTCAGGACTTCCCAGGAAAGGGGGATATTGATATTTACTGGTGTTAACAAATACCTTTTCAGGGTGGCCAGAA
>VXBN01010530.1:3425-44021 GCA_013397395.1 Sinosuthora webbiana
TGAAGGAAGGAAGGAAGGAAGGAAGGAAGGAAGGAAGGAAGGAAGGAAGGAAGGAAGGAAGGAAGAGCATTTCAGATGTCAGGGACAGAGCAGCTGTAGAGAGAAAGAAGTGAGGATTTGGTTTGCCACAGGAGGACCACAAACCATTTCAGTAAGATAGCCCTGCTCCAGGTTTTTTCTGTAGGGCTACTTCCTGATCAATAGAAAGGAATGCCTAACTGACTGCTTACCAGCATTCTCTGCTTTGGAAACCAAATAGCATTTCTCAGGTATGTGCATTTTAATACCAGTATGTGTTTGGATTTCTTCTGGGTTTGACATTTACTGTGAATTTCCAGGATTTATGTTCTGGAATTTCCTTTGTAAAGCAATATGAGATTTACAGATAGTCAAGTACCCCTCTACTAGAGCAGGCATTGTTGTTCTAACAACATGGTCCTCAAATGCAGAAATTTTATACATGAGTCCATGATGGACCAGAATGTCTGATGGGACTTATAAAAACCAGTAATTGTTAGTTACATCAAGGGCCAAAACTCATTCAGCATACTGACAATAAGCACATGGTGCAGCCTGATGAAATCACTTCTAGTGGCCAAAGCCTAAAAGGCCATCCCAGAAGGTCCTCTCTGATGAACCCATGATCAGGGAGAGGAGGCAGAGGCACTCCTAAAATCAGTTACAAGCTCAGCAAGGCACAGACATCACCTGAGCTGCTGCATTCAGAGTGTGTTTCTGTGGCAGATATGCAATATATTCTTTGCTCTCCACGTGATTAGTTTCCAAGGTTATCAGAGGTGTTTTCCTGAATGTTAACCTCCAGTTATTAAAGCCAGTGATGCTGTCTGCTCTGTGCATGACACCACCACTACTGTATATTATCTGAAAGATTATCTCATCTTTCAGGGACTTTGCCCATCCATCCCAACCACCTTGCAGAGCACTGGGTCCCTGCAGCAAATCAGAATGAAGGGGAGGCTCACTTGCTGGCTCCTCCCCTACAATGTGTCTGTCCCCTGCACATTTCAGTGTGTATTGAAAAAGCAAAATGGGCCAACTGGGCTCCAGCTGGCTCTGAATTATTTTAAACAGGTATTATGGAGGCAGAGCATTTAGCTGGAGCTGCACAGAAATGGCAGTATTTTTTTTTTAAATACGCATAGACAATTTAAAAAGAAAAATACTGTGATTGCTTCAGGACTGCCTTTGGCTCTGATTAGAAACAGCTGAGCAAAGCCAAATGCTCAGCTGTTTCTGCAAAGAGATTAACACCTGTTGAAGATGGAATAAAAATATGTGACAGAGTTTAAAAGCAAATATCAAAAGATCATTATTGTAAAACTAACAGTAACACCAGTGACTGATCGCATCCCCACCCTGTCACACTACATCATTCCTGGGAGGAAAAAAAGCACTTTAACACATCCACAGCACATAAGCAATATGTGCACATATTTTCAGCTCTTCGTCCACAGCTGGGAGAAAGGCTTCTCAACCCTGTTATCCAAATAAAATTTACAGATGGTATCAGGTCATCATGAAATGACATCTACCCAGGCATGCCATGTACGCTTGAGGCAGACAGCTGTACTACAGCATGTGTTGTTATAGCTCATGCTAGTGTCCCATTTGGGGTAGGAGGAGCATTCTTAGCTTTCTACAGGGCACCCCTTGAGGTACATACAGACTGGGGAACAAGATGTTGGAGAGCAACTCCATGGAAAGGGACCTGGGGGTCCTGCTCAATAGCAAGTTGAACATGAGCCAGCAGTGCCCTGGCAGCCAGGATGGCCAGCCCTGTCCTGGGGGGCACCAGGCACAGCATTGACAGCTGGGCAAGGGAGGGGATTGTCCTGCTCTGCTCTGAGCTGGGGCTGCCTCACCTCCAGTGCTGGGGGCAGTTTTGGGCACCACAATGTAAGAAAGACACTGAGCAATTAGAGAGCACCCAGAGGGCAACAGAGATGGTGAAGGACCTTGAGGGGAAGCTGTATGAAGAGCAGCTGAGGGCCTTGGCTTGTTCATCTTGGAGAAGAGGAAACTGAGGGGAGATCTCATTGCACTCCCCTCACAGAGGGAAGTGGAAGGACAGACACTGGTCTCTTCTCTGTGGTGACCAGTGACAGGACCCAAGGGAATGGCCTGAAGCTGTGTCATGGGAAGTTTAAGATCTTCACCCAGAGGGTGGTCGGGCACTGAACAGGCTCCCCAGGGTATGGTCACAGCACCAAGCCTGACAGAGTTTGGACAATGCTTTCAGGCACATGGTGTGACTCTTGGGGTGTCCTGTGCAGGCACAGGAGTTGGATTCAATGATCCTTGTGTGTCCCTTCCAGCTCAGGATATTCTGTGATTCTGTGTGTGATTTCCCACATTTCTATTCCCATGTGCTGCAGGCACAGCAGGCACATGTTGTACCTCCCTTTCAGTAGGCTGAAGGCAGCCTCCTGCTTCAGGGACCAGAGTTTCCCCTCGACCCCACAATGCCAGCCTTGCCCCAAAAAGTACCAGAAAAGAAAGCCTGGCACTGCCAGAGGTCCCCACCACCCCAAAGTGTCCTCCCAGGGGCAGCAGAAAAGTACCAGGCCCTGTGTGCTGCTGAGCAAGCTCACTGCATTTCTCTGAGGCTGATGCTGAAACTGAAATAAGTGACCTCACATTTTTGACCCCAAAAAAGAGTTTCTTCCCGGATGAAGGCCAGCTGCAGGAGCACTCCAGATAACAGTGTGCTCCCCAGTTCATCAACGTGCAGCTGTGCAAAGCAGAGGCTACCAGGCTCACCCCAGGATGGGGAGTTGCCCACAGTTCCATGAAGGGAAGCACTCCAGGCAATGTTGAAGGTTACACTTGCAGGCTCACTGAGAGCAGGCCTCAGGAGTGTCCTATGGTGCAGACATACACCAACACACACCACACCACAGCCATGGGCATGGTCCACCCCAGCCCCGAGGCGAGAAGCCCACAGCTGTGACCACTGGGAAGGTGGTGGTGGGGACACAGCCTGGGACTGCACTCTCTTGGCACTGATTAGACCTCCACAACCTCCGGCATGTGAATTGCCACTTACTCCCTTCAAGAGTAAACGTCGCAATTGCACCTGAGCCACGTTTGGGTGTGTTCCAAAGCTGCCCATGGTGGCAGAGCCCACACCACCCAGACTTCCCACCGGCACCTTCCCTCCAGCTGCTAGAGACTGCTGCCACCTCTAGTCATGTGGAAAACTGGCTGAGGCAGAGGCCACCCCTGGCTTTCCTCTCCCTGCAAACTTACAAACTTCAGCTTGCTTCACTCCTGCAGATGTGTCATTCTTCAGGCTGGAAATGCTGCTGAAATGGCTGAGTCCAGTGCATGTCCCTCCACAGCTTCCCCACTCCCAATGGAAGCAATGGCTCAAAGATTTACACCAGCTAAAAGTTTTGAGGCATGTCTCCTGAAAACAATTTTTTTTTTTTTATTCCAGGAGGTATTAATAATAGAAAAGCCTGGGTTCTGTTGGCTGATCTCTTTACTTTTTCTCTGGTTATTTATTGCAGCTCCATTTATGTGCTCCTCTGATTTCAATTTTTGTTCTTGTTTCATTTTGATTCTAGTTTCCTCAAATATTATGCACATAATTTAAGTAGCAGTATTCAGAAAAAAAAAAAAAAAAAAAAGCAAAAAAAAACACCAAAACTGGGAGTCACCTGTGTAACCCAGAAGCTATGAAAGGATGCAAAATGCAGGGAATGAGAAAAAATACTGACATTTTTATTCCATTTTCTTTCAGTGTTGTATATGGAATGTTGTATTTCTCATGTTATTAAAAAAAAAGTGAGATATAGGAAGGGTTCTGAAAATATACTTTGAAAAGATAAAGAAACTGGAAGACTATCTTTAAGAAGACAGACTGTAAAGATTTACAGAAAGAAATGAAAAAGATGATATGCAGTAGGTATATCTAATAATGGATTTTTAGAGAAAGTAATTCAATATACCCTTTTCTTTGTGTTATAAAGGAAAGATGCTACCCCTTTGGACTAGAATTTCTTTCAAGGCTTGGTGGAAGTCTATTTATTAATTTAAATAGTCACATTTTTAGAAAGTCATTGCATAGGTCTAAAAGTAATTCAGAATAAACATCCACACATTATTCTTAGTGTATTATTGAAGAATTGATTACTTTATACTGTTCATCTTGAGATACCTCTGGAACAACTAATATTATCAGCTTCATTGTTAGTAGCTGGACTAGGCTGACCAGAAATAGAAATACTGGGGCTTCTGTAACTGTACAGACTTCTCCAGGTCCAAGTGAGAAGAGTAAAGCCACTTATTTATTCTTAAATGCAGTAGTTTATTACTTGGAGAACTTGGTTTAAAAAACCATAACATTTTGCATGTCAAATACTGCAAACTAAAAAAGTAGAAAAAAATAGGCTACTGAAATTAAGACAAGGTTAATAAATCTTTTTAATGCTTGAATAGCTAACAAGGAAGGGCATGCAAGGACAGACTTAGTGATATAATCATTACCAAAAAAGGATTTTGTGTCACCTACTACAGAAGTGTAGAATTTAAAACATTCAAAATTATTGCCTCAACACGAATTTCCTTGGGCCAAAATACCATATTTCTGGTAATTGCTTCATGCCATTATCTGCAATCACAAATTATTTCACTCTGCCATTCACATGAAAATAATCCAAGGACGGTTGATGCAAGTTTGAACCTATTTTTTCTCTGGGCTGTCACTTTCAGGTGAATGTTGTAGAACAGCATTTTTCACTGCCAGGTTCCCTCAACCAAATGGGTTTGTCTGTCTACGGCACACAGAATCAGAAAAGAAGTAGTAGAACCCTCTGTTTACAGCTTTTAATTGTTCCTTCTACAATTAGCACTGTTTATAACTGAAGGTAATTATTTACTTCTCACATTCCAGTTTTAAGGGTCCCTCATTTTAAGAATCATCAGATCTCACTGCTGGAAGAGGCAGTCTTGGAGTTTTCCTCACTGAAACCAATAGTTACTGTATCAGAGAGAAATTGCCACCTACATTGATATAACAGTGTTCTCCCTAAAATGAGCCTTCAGAGCATCGTTTCTGTACAAAACTTGCACAAAGTAATCAAAATGAAACTTCTGTTAATTTCCTGAGCTATCCGAAGTTCCCCAGTAATTTGACAAGCTGCAATTAGCTGCATATTTTCCAGAGGGACACTTTGAGAGGGGAAACAAGGTGGGGGGAATGAGGAACCCTGTGGAAATGCGAGATTTCAATGACTTGCATTTCCTTGTATTTATGGATATAACCCTAAAAATGTACTTAGAGACTTTGTTACTTGCTTGTGACAAAAGCCTGCCTGTACCATTAGGGAGCCAGTTTTTAGACCCCTGTTTGAAGCCCTGCCGGGCAGGCAGCCATGGCAGCGAGCTACCAAGCTCTGCAGCTGCCCAGGGAGCCAAAGGCTTGGCAACAAGGCCTTGGCTTTGTGGGCTACCACAGTTACATTATCACCTGCTTCAAGCCAGGCTGGGCGTGTCCATATGAACATCAGGAGCAGTTTTGGCAAGAGAGCAGATGTGGCTACACGGCTCCATTTTTTTTCTCTTTAAAAACACACTTGAGCTATAAAGGCTGGAGCTGAAAAACATCGATCTTTTCTGACCATGCATGAAGTTACTGAATCCACATGTGAAATGGGAGAAATTGAGCCCATTTCTTTGTGAGCTGGTTTGGTTATTACAGAAGCAGTGCACCAGGTAGAGTGCACACCACCGACAGGGCTGTAGATTGTACAGTAATCTGCTAGCCCATGTCCATGGTGCAGAGAGAGGGGCTCTGGTAGAACAACCTTCTCACAGAAGGCTGTGAGTGTTCATTACAAAGCTGCAGTAGCTCCACATGTTCCACATGCTCCTTTGAGAACAGCCTGGTGAAAAATCCAGGATTTCTTTCCCATGCACTCAGGTACCAAGGTAAGCATCTTGGCAAAGGAAATCACATTTTTCTGAAAAATAGTTACAATCTCATTACGAAGGGTGGGAGTTTTTCTTTGATTTTGGCTTTTTTCCCCTCCATTTGTTCAAAGCAAATGGACAGGTTTAATAATTATAGGCAGTGTGCTTTGGCAAGCTCAGTATGTCTTTTCAAGTAGTGGCAGCTGAATATAGTAGGCAATTCCCAACCTCCTACCCCAGAGTGGGTAATCTCTGTCTTCCCTTTCTGTGTATTTCCTCAACTGCCAAGTACTAAACAAACATAGAAGGAATGCTGTCAGATCACATCGAGACCTGAAGATTTAGAATTTTTACCTACCAACATGAACAAGACTCTGCAGACAACAAAAACCTTTACTTTTACCTCTATATAATAAAAACCCCATAGTTAACATGTAAGGCAGAAACCTTCATATTTCAGTGTTGCAGAGGTTCATCTCTGCACAGGTTCACTTGTGCAATTGAGTAAATTGCCAAAGAGAATTTAGGTCTCCCACTGTTGCTAGAGGTGAGGGAATTGGGGGAGAGGGGGGAAGAATACAAAAAGGAAAGGTAAATTATATTTTTTTTCTTAATCCCTCCATGTTTCAACCTGGGGAGTTTGACTTAATGTGGTAGGTGTTCTCGGAAGTGAGCATTCCAGATTTCATGTGCTTTTTGAGCTTTAATTAAATAATTTGAAAAAGAATACCATATGTGCACAGACTTCTCAAGGGATAAGCACGAAAATTTCTACATTGATATTTGCAGACTGTTGAACTCATACCAGCATGGAAGGAGGCTTAGGGATTTTTCATTTCTTCCAAATAACTGCCTGAGCAGCTAGGAAACTAAGTGGGCATCTAGTAATCTTTGTCACATTCTCCAAGGTTAAAGTTCCCCAACAAAGAAGCTACTGCATTACTGAGAAATTTTGCCAGAAAGAAAATAAACCTTTATGAGTGTTTTTGTTCTCCCTTAGTAATAATAAAAAAACATTAAAGCACACATAATGCAGCAGTCAGTACCTATTCTAGCTGTGCAGTAAAAAGCAAAAGGAGCCCAGAAGAACAAAGGGAAGGCGTGAATAAGTGCTACCACAGGCATCAGGTGGAGTGGCACATCTGTACCCTGACTGACTCACTCACCCAGCTTGTATTTATATACATCAACCACGAGACAACCTCCTCTGTTATGTGCAGCTTTGATAATACGTAATTATTTGGTGATTTAGCAACCATCAAAAAAAAAAAAAAGGGGACAGTAATCATGGCAGGGCGAAAGAACAAAACACCAAAAAAAAGAGCTGAATTAGCCCCTGCAGCCAGCAATTTTTTGAGCTCTTTGGGTAGTTTGTCACACTGCAACAATAGAAGTGATTTTGGAAATAGGAGCAGTTGATAAAGTGGCAGTGCTGCTGATTGACATCCCTCTTCCAAACTAAGGAAATGCCTGTGAATCTGTAGTGTAGAACTCTCTTAAAAAATATATTAAAACCTGAGTAACTACTGCAAGTGTTTCTCTGATCAGAAGGATGAGGTGAGCACCTCATCTACACAAAGGAGGGGTACAAGGAGACAGGAGACAACCAGACCTGAGGTTTAATTCTGATAGAAACTCACAGCTCTCTCATCAAAAAGAAAGCTCATCTCTATGCCTTCTGCTGAATAAAAAGACAAGCATTAAAAGCAACAGAAATGAGTCTCAGTCCTCACTGCAGCCACTGTGGAACAGGCCACTAGCATCAGCTGATATAAATATCTGCTGAATTCTGCTATTAAAAAGACAGGAAATATTTTCTGTTAGGAAGAAAGCACTGGAATTAGCCTTTGCATTCATTAGAGGTACATATTACAGGGATTTTTTATTTATTAAAATATGTAATAGAACTGCAGTTTTAGGGAAAAGCTCTGAGGGCTTACAGTATGATCCCATTATTTAAGTTCGTGATCTCTGGGATCACAGACTGGGAAGAGAGCTTTTACCCAGTCACTTTATCATTCATCTCAGCTGCCTCTCTCTGGCACAGAGGAAATTCATTTCAAAAAAGCTAACCTGAAGTCTCCAACTTAACTTGCTGCTCTGTATTTATGGTTAGTATGTTCCCTTATAGAAAACTATTTTTGAACAAGCATTTTATACACAACTGCAATTTCCTTTGCAAAACTCTGTGCAGGAGAAATAACAGCATCATGTTTGTAACCTTAAGACTCAATGTGGGCACAGTTCTGTGTTTAGTTTTGGGGTTTTGTTCAGCTAAGCTCTACAAAGCAAGAGACCAACTAAAGTTTTATTAAAATATAAAAATGGTGTTCTGGAGTTGGAGGCAATCCTAAACTTCCAATTATCTCAGATATTATCTCAGATTTTTTCTCTTTTGCCTTCAAAACAATTCCAGATTGTGGGATCTCTAAGTTGGAGATGGTTTTATATTTAACATTTCTTAACTTCCAGTGCATTCTAACTTAAATTTAAGAGCAAACTCAGCTTAACAGCTTCAATGTGGAAGTTAAATTTTGATTAAATTTATCATAATCAAAAGATCTGTCAAGGCAGGGTTCTCTTTTACTGTCTGACTTCAATCTTGAGTTTTGGCATAAAGAGAAAAAAAAACCAACTCATACTTTCCTAACTCTGAAGGAACTTTATTAGAATGAAAATTACTAATGCAAAGTTTATTCTCCTTCAGCTACTCCTGCTTGGGCACAAATTCTCCTTACACTTCTTCAGTCACCCTATTCTCTAGTGTTCTGCACAGTATTGGAAAAAAAAATATATATCCACTGGAAAAAAAATCTAAGCATTAATTTTACTCTTAATAAAATGGGAAATACACAATGACTTAAATCTCAAATATTAAATCAGTTGTTCTTATGAGATAAATTGTTATTGTCACCCCAGTTGCACAGACAAGAGCCATGAGTCAGTGGTGTAGTAACTTGTTCAAAGGGAGAAGCAAGTGTGCGTGCACTCATGCTAACTAGAAAGGTGAGAATCTGACGCACAATTTCTTTCACAGTGTTGACAGAATGTTGTCTACCATAACAAATAAAAATGGAAAAAAAAAATCAGAACTTTACATTTGAAAATTGGGGACACGTGATGTCAAATCAGTAGGTTTCAGGCAGGAAGCATACTGCCCTTTTGGTCATGTGTTGGTCCTTTGGAATTTTAACATCTAGCAGTGATTCTGGCAATAAAAATCAAGAAGATCAAGAATGATAAAAAATTCAGAAATGGTACTGTGAAAATATGAGATTAAAATCCAGTTTTGAAAAAAAAAATAACTTACGTGTAGATTGCACATAGAATGTAAGATTTTATGGTAAATTTCATATTGATAAATATTGTTGTATAAAGCATATGAAGACACAGATTCCTGCTGAGCAGCTGTCTGGTTCATTTCTGACATAAAGGAAGAACTTCTAAAATGTAGCTGAGGTGATGAGACACACATTACATCTTTATTTCGTGATTTCGCTGAAAGACAGTATCGACACCACTTGTTGCCAAGTTGTTCTGGAGTTTATTTTTCCCAAACATCTACCTTTTAAAAATTTCTTTTGAATGTTGAGAGCACTCCACAGAATAATGGCATGGTGCAATCTTGAAACCTCTGCCTCACCAAAGATAATGGCAGTTTTCCCAAAAGCAGTCCGCTGCGCTCCTGCTATTTAGTGATATGTATCCAAACGATGCATTTGAGTCAATTAAGGTACCCATTTCTGTGGCTTTCAAAGCACAATATTCTTGTGATTTAAAAAGCTTTTTTTCAAATGATACTTGATGTGTAAGAGTGCATTTGAGCCCTGTTAAACCAAATTGCAAGGCTCATCCTTGGAAGAAAGTACTACGAATCTGATTGAGGGACATCTGAAAATTCAAACATGCTTTGACTTTAGGACATAAGCTTGTATTGCTAGAAAAGGACTCAAATTAAAGATCTTCTAAAAACTCTGGCTATTTGGAATTTTGGCACCAGCCAGCAGGATCAGAATTTTGTGAGCCTTTTCCAAAAGCAGGAAACCCCTGATTTCAAACAGGACTGTGACCACTTCCATTTCCCTCTTCAACTGTAGTTCTCACCACTCTTTTGCAAGTGTGAAAGAGTAAGAGAGTTCAAGAGGTAGTTACACTCATTCGTCTTAGTCATCTACTTCTTTGTTTTGTTATGTAGAAGACACCCAGGTCTTTTTATATTCTTCAGTTTCCTAGTGGTAAAATGTAGCTTTTTATTTCCAGATATGCACAAATTTCTCTGGCAAAGAGAAGAGGTGGGAAGGAAAGTTCCTGAAACTTAGAAGTTACATATAACATTGCATAAAATTGCTTTTTACTGTATTTTCTGGGGCTTCTGTTTGATCCTGAAACACCTGAAATTGTCACTTGCAATTTCTGGTAAATAACTTTTGACAAATTTCTGCTTGTCAGGAGCGTCCATTTCTGAGACTGTGCTACATATGATGGCATTTGGGAGGCAGGGGTAGGATTTACTCATTACTGAGGAATAGGCTCTGAAGAAGGAAGCTAGATAACTGGCTCTGAAATGGTTGTTTCATCATAAAATAACCCAGCTCAGTGCTACATTTCTGTCTGGCTCTGGGAAAATGTGCTTTTCGAAATTCCTGGCTAAATAGACACGTGCTTTCATAGATCATCGTCATTCATAAACACTGCATTTTCATCAAGTTGGCAATTTGGTTTCATTCTGATCCAGGGCCACAGTCAATTTGTTGACTTGATTTTGATTTGACGTCTGTAATGCTCCTCTTCTTTCGTGGAATATTAATGCTAGATTGGCTTTGATTTCATGGTTCTATTTTACTTCAAGTTTCTTAAAAAAATATATTGAACTGATCCTTCAAATGGGATTTTCAAAAGTGCCTAATCTGCACAATTTTTTCAGTACGCAGCATCACTGCAGAGCCTTTGAGGACATGGGTAAGTATGAGCTAGCCAACCCAAAATACCAACTAGCTCTCAGTGCAGCAAGGAGTTTGCTCAGTATAGCAGTAAGCATAACAAAACCATCATCCAATGCAGTCGGTATTGGGGGGGAAGGGGAAAAGCTCTGTTTCTTTTTGACTTTTTTTTTTTTTTTTTTTTTTTTTGAGAGTAATCTTTTTCAGCACTGTTTAAGACAGAACAGAACTTCCATGATTATATACCATGAGCCACCCAAGGATGCTTCTGGACAGAGAAAAAGGGTGTTTGCACACCCAGAACTGTCCAGCTAGAGCCCACATGCCCCTGCACTGCAAGAAACAGAAGGCTGCACTCACCTTCACCACTTGCAAGAACTTATTTCTTCCCCCTGTCAGAGACCAGTCCTCCAACTTACATGCCTAACACTGGGTAGAGCAAATAGTCCATAGAGCATGCAGAAATAAAAATGCAGTTTCTGGACTCAGCCAAGGGGTTTCTGATAGGAGGCAGGGATGGCTAAATTGTGAGGAAAACCCCTCATGGGTTTTTTTGCCATTTTGTGCCATTTCTTTGCTCCACAGTCAAGGACAGGAAGAATGATTCAGGTCTGCATACATAGCTCCTTACATTCACCTATAACACTCGTCACACTGAGTATACTCACTGTGCCAGTGATGACCGAGCTGACAACACAACTGCAATTTCCAAAATCTTTACGTTGTGTTTGAACTGCAAGGCAGCCTTGTCTACACTTCTGCACTGCATTTGCAAGCACCCCACGGCTAAAGAGAAGCTAATTCACAGCTCTCAACACCCTCATGCACTCCTGTCTTGACTTGGTATTTTAAAAGATTGAGAAATGTAAATGTTCATGACCTTAAAACTGTATCATCTTTTCAGTCCAGTTGCTCTTTGTCTTTCTTCAGGCTCTAAAGAGACTGGTTTTTACTTTATTATTAAGATGAAAAGCTAAGTTAGGGCTGCCACAGGTCACCTTCTTATCAGTTAGTTTTATTCTGGACTTGTCACTCATTATCTTCAGCTCAGACCAAGCACCCACTTCTCTGAGTAACAATTACAGAACCACAGAAGCATGGAATGGGCAAGGATGGAAGGGACCACAGTGGGTCATCTGGACCAACCCCCTTCCTCAAGCAGGGTTGTCCTAGAGCACGTGGCATGGGATTGTGTCCAGATGGTTCTGGAATATCTCCAGTCAAGGAGACTCCACAACCTCTCTGGGCAATCTATTCCAGTGCTCCGTCACCCACACAGTAAAGAAGTTTCTCCTCATGTTCAGGTGGAACTTCCTGTGCATCAGTTTCTGCCCATTGCCTCCTGTCCTATTGCTCAGCACCACTGAGCAGAGCCTGGCTCCATCTCCTTGGCACCTCCCTGCAGATACTCACAGACAGGGATGAGGTCCCCTCTCAGTGCCTCTTCTTGAGGCTGAACAGGCCCAGCTCCCTCAGCCTTTCCTCATAAGAGAGATGCTCCAGTGCCTCGATCATCCTTGTTACCCTCCACTGGAGCCACTGCAGGAACTCCATGTCTCTCTTGTCCTGAGGGGCCCAGAACTGGACATAGCACTGCAGATGTGCTTCAGCAGGGCTGGGCAGAGGGGCAGGATCATCTCCCTTAAGCTGGTGACATAGTCTCCGTAAATCAACCAAACAGTCTCTGTGGGAAAGCAAATTCACCAAGTAAACAGAAATCACAGGGATTAACTGATGGAGTTCATTGTAAGAAACACTTTCCCATCTCCTTCGTAAATTTGAATTTGGTGTGTTCAACTTCACTTTCCTCAAGAGCCCATCTTCCTCTGCCTTCCTTTCAACATTTATCCTCACTGAATTCCCAGGCCTTTTTGCTGCACCTCTTTCCAGGCTGCCTCCCCTCCCTCTCCAAGAGAATTCTCTTTCCCAAGTATTTGCCATATGCATGGCCCCATCAGTCAGTGCTGCACCTCTCATAAGTTTGTATTTTTCAGCTTCCACAGCCAAATGATTAGGTGAGAATCTTGGCTTATGGTTTTAAGTAAGTTTCCTAGACCTCATAGTAGCAAAGAGAAACTTAAAAACATGACTCAAGTGCACCCTAAAGGCTAAGAAACCTGAAGGTAATAAACCACACCCTAAACTTATTTTATTTTTAAAATCTGAGTTTTAAGTTTTTAACCAATATCAGGCCTTTCTCAGGCTTTTCTTGTGATTTGTGAACATCTGGGATTGGCAGTGCTGCAATATGAGCAAGCAGGTTGGAAAACATATTCCTACAATCCAGCTGCTCCACAGGGTCCACTTCCCACTGGTTCCAGCAGACTGCATCTCCTGAAATGACCTTCTTCTGAGATGCACCAGGGACTCCCCAGGGTCACATCAGGAACCACTGCATTGCCTGAGCTTCTGCTTCCCCATTGCTATCTTTGGAAAAGTTAATGACCACATTGGTTTTTGGAACTACCCCAGGGAGAGTAGCGTTCTTCAGGCAAACACAGATATCTGGAAGCAGGAAAAGAGGTGTGATCAAATCCATGTGTTTTCTGTTCCCAGAGGGGTATGCATTCAGCCTTCACCAGCAAAATCCTCCTCACTTGCCTTTCTTCCGCAAAAGAATGATTCCAGGCACTCCTTCAGCTTGGTAAACATGCATAACCAGAGGCTGGATTTTTCCAAGTAATAAGCTTTTGTTTCTTCTGTTGAAATTTCCAAACATAGCAGGCCCAGAATAAAGGTTTGTATAAGATTTGCCCATCAAAGATTATTGATTTCCTGCCTAACAAACATGTCATTTCACTCCAAATGCTTATTCTGTTTTTCCTCTGTATCTTACTCTGCTTTCAGATCCCCCTGTCATGCTAGGCAGAAGTGCCTGGCTCCATTATTTAATCTCCAGCTTCAGTAACTGTTTAAATTTTAAAGTTAAATTGATTTTCCCCTCTGTTCTGTGAACACTGTCACTTGGTCTTCTAGCCACACCAGTCCACCCACAACAGCCAACAAAATTTGCAAAGTGCAAAGTACAAAGTATACATTTTCTAAGATGCCTGAAGAATGCTGAATTCTAATGAAACAAGGCCAATGTAATAAAAAGCACTGAAATTCGGTGCTGATGCTACTAACGTCACTGTTAGACTTAGCCCTGCTGCGATGAGAACTGCAGGGATTACTGAGTGTGTCTTCCTTCTTAATAGCTCAATTGATGGTTTCAACAGTGATACATAAGTTGCTGCCACATGCTAGATAAAAATAACCAAATACAGTATGTTCACAACAGTGCTGATCATTGTGGGTTACAACAAAGAGTCTTTTAAAGGGAAAACTCATTTCCCATCTTTGGTCTACTAAGGGTCATCTGATTCATAAAACTTACCTGAAATAGAAAATAACTTTTTTTTTTTTCTTTCATTTGTGCACAGTCTTACTGGTCATGATCAATTACTAGAGGGCAATAGCAAAAAACTGATTTATTATTGATTATTAGTATAAATATACCAAAAAAAACCAAAGCCGTGATATTTCAAGATAGGGGTTGAAGCTTAAAGTCACTGAAGTCTGTGGCTTTTGTTGTTGCTGGGTGAATAAACAAATTAATGGAAAACGTGAGGAGGCTCCATTGACAGAAGCCCAGCCTGGATGGAGTCACAGAAGATAGAAGATGACTTGGGACATCTCATCTTAAAAAAGTCTAATTTCTTGATGCCCAGACAGAAAGGCTGCATTAAACAAAATCAGACACAAAAGCATATCAGAAAATTTGCAGGTCCTCTGCCTACCAAGAAAATGTCTAAAGTGTGCCAAGCACATTAAGTAATTAATGAAATTCTTGATTATGCTACTGATCTTCAGAAAAAATGCTTTCTGTCACTGAAAAAAACCAAACTCGTGAAAATGAGCTGCCCCTTCCCTCTACATATGAGCTACAGTGACCTCCTCCTGAACTCTATGCTTCGCTAGATATAAGTGGGGATATCAGGAAATCACCTTGTTACTCTGGGCTGTCGGCTACTGAGAAGAGCTTCAGTAGCTACAGGAAGGCATTAAAAGCTCCTTGAAATGGATGCTGACAGTGAGGGAGGGATGGGCTGGGAAGGGAAGGAAAGAAAGAAATGAGACTGCAGCCTGCTCCGGTTGCTGTTTGATCTGTGAAAATCACAGAGCCTTTTCTTAATATATGCTTCTAGGCTAGGATTGAAACACTCAATAAAAATATACCTGGAGCTAACAGACAATTAGCTTTTATTGCTACTGCTTTTTGTCTGTCAGAACTTCTTAGATTAACTGCTTCACTTTTATTTCAGTATTTGAACAAATGGTGCTATTACAAGCTTCTCCTCACAACCAGTGAGGTGGTTTGTTTTGGTAGCTAAGAGTACATTATACCCTACAGACTATCCTCCAAGCCCTAAGAAGAATAAAAACCTTTGTACTGTGCTAGATACTATATTAAGTGGAAACCAAAAATTTTGGAACCAAAACACCTCTCTCAAAACATGACTTCTGCAAGTGTTGTTGTTCAATTTCATGAGGAGTTGCGTTTCCTACACAGTGAGCTTCCAACTAATTGAAATCAGTACAAAAAAAAAAATGTACAGTGGGAGTTCTTACAAACTTTACAGGAATGCAAACCAGTGGATGCCATTATGCTAGTGAACTTGGAGTCTGAAATGAATGTTAAGAAAAAGAAGCTCCTCTTCTGCTATCTTTGCCCCCTCCCCCAGAGCACTGCTCTCACCTGGTGAGGAAGCAGAGCAGCATCATTTTTCTGCTAACTGGCACCAGATGCTGCTGCTCTGCAGGGATGAAAGGGACCAAAAGGAACTGGTCCGCTAGAGAGCCCTGCCAGCTTTCCCAAAGTCTGAGACTGGCAACATATGCTTACATTTTCTCTTTTTTAACTTTTAACTCTTATTCTTGCAACACCAAGACAAAGAGGAAGGTGCGAGCTCTCTCTTGCTTAAGCTAAAATGCAATAGCCATTTTTGCTCTCTCAAACTCCCTGGTAGCTATGCTCCTTTTCTCATTCAGAAGGCTGCCTTAGAGGAAAGCCAGGTAGTGCCTACATTTATGTGCCAAGCCTGTGATATTGGCAAGATCAAGGACAAAACTGTGCCCACTTTTTCCCCTGGTAGAAGCTGATTCACTGAGAGCTCTGTTATGCGCTGTGTCTGCTGTGCCACATATTGTGAAGTAAAGCCAACAGCCTGGCAAGGGATCAGTATTGAACAGAGAGATGATACAAATCACTGGGGAACTGAAATGACTCACTGACTTTGCATTCAGCTCCACACCTACAGCTTTGTGGTTATTACATTAAAAATAAATTAAAGCACTTTATATTATCTGCTTTATAAGGTAATATTAGTGACAGCTACCAGGGTGCTGTACTTCTGTAAAACTTACACTTTAGAAATATTAAATTACACAATTATTTATAAACACAGCAGTTTTTTAAAACAATAGAGATATGGTAAATGCAACTAAACCCATGCAATTAAGTCCAAAAATAGATAAATAGTGAATAAAGATGCTATCCTGTCATGAAAAATGAGAGACAGAATAATAAATTTTTGCATGCATTTCAATATATTTATCATAAACCTTCACTGAGCATTTATAATTATGACTGTTTGCATAGGATCCCTTTTTTATTATTATTTATATTTTTTTATTTATTTTTTTGATTTTTAGCAAATGCTGGGTTTCCCAGAAGAATAATAATGCTGGACTGGACCAGTGGTCCACTGGGTGAAATTTGTAACAACCACAGTTCTAATGCAGCTTTGTGATGAATTTGGTCTTCAACTTTAATATAATAGTGATTAAAGCATAACTATAAATGAAAACAAATGAATTCCTAACACTAAAGTTGTCAGCAGGATATTTTCTTCCACTTACTTCTCTAACAGTAAAATATCACCCATAACTGTGACTGGGAGTTGTTCTTAATTTGTCAAATTGGCTTATCCTAGGGTTTTGTTTATGTTTTTTTTCTTTTAAGATACCTAATTTTTTTTTTTTTTTTTTTACTTTGACCTCCGCTTAAAATAGCAATAACATTTTGTTCTTCCTTCTTCCAGAATAGCTGAAGCTATTTTTTTTCCAATTATTCTTTCCATGTTCTTTGCCTTACATTACTCAGGGATATTTTTCAGCTTCCACTCTACCATGCTTTAGTTTGCTTTTGTTCCTCCAAGTCCCCCAGTCATCTCTCATCCAAGCTAACCTTGATCACTTTGCCTACTGCATATTTTTCACCTGCTTTTCAAGAAAAGTATACATGTAAACACGTGTATGCAGAGAGGGAGCCAGAGGCACTTTAGTATTAACCTTTTCCCTTACTAAGATTTAACCATTTAATCCCACTTCAGTGAGGTTTTCTTGTTTTTCAGTCAGCATGGTGCAGCACTTCAGCTCTTCTTCCATGAAAACCTATTATCCTCAGTCATTCCTCTAATGAGGGATGAAGAACTTTCAGAAAGAAAAATCCAGCTTAAATACCCTCTTGTTCTTTTCTAGATTTCTGTTAAGTTATTCAAGGCATTATTTCTTAAATACAGAAATTATGATTTATCACATGAAACACAATATGGATTAAAAATATCGGAATATTATTTCAGTATCTCCATGTGTCAGCACTCTGATCTTATAACATCCTTTACTTTTGTTCCTTATAAAGAATATGTTTCAGAAAAATATATCTGCTATTATTTCACGTGCTGAAGATGGAGACAAATCTTTCAGCATACTGCAGTGCTCATTCTCCTTAGCTACAGCTCAGCAAACTTACAGATTTTCATGCAGGTTTTTTGATTTCACTTTATTGAAGACTTAGGCTTTATTTGGTCTTCTTTATCTCTGGTTATTTGTGTTTCCCAGATTTCCCACATTTCTGCATTCTCATCTTTTTTGTCTTCTGTTTCATTCTGTTGAGCAAAACTATAATTTTTGAAGAACTACTGACTGCTTAGGAAAAATAATTTGAGCCCTGCCACTGTGTCTGTGGTGTTTGCTCTCACCATCTTGCTTTTTGTTGTACCTATTTCTGTCAATAAATTATTCCAGGTGGCCTTCACACTGGTTTCTAATAATTTTCACATTTAAAAGTACCTTTATCTGTAGGAATTTTTTTACCAGATTTCTTATTACTCAAAATACTTTTCTTTAAAGCTAAGTGTTAGGGTGATAATTAATTTCTATTAACTTATTTCTTTGGAACACTCATCAGAGCTTTTTAATGCAAGTGTCTAAATTTAGGTTGAAAAATAATTTGATTTTTCTAAAGCACTGAGCTCTCTGAAACCAAATGAAACTGCTAAGCATTTTTAAATCTTTATATTTGGAAGTAAAACTTTGCATACCACTTATTTTTAAAGTCCTGAACCACCTCATTTCGGAGAAAGAAAACAAACTTTACATGACACTCCAGATGTCCAAAATAATCAAATAACATCCACAAAACTAAGTCTGCAGCAGCATTTTAGAAATTTTAGAGATAGCTTGCCTGTATATGCTTTAGAGCCAGCTCATAAGCAAAAACTTTATGAGCAGAAATCTGGGGACACTACATGCTAAAGATAACAGAGCAGTTTAAATCTCTTCCTCTGGAAATATTCTTAATTATCAACATTTTTACAGCACTGCAATCCACAGAATATACCCAAAGCCCCCAGATATTATTTAGTGACCTCAGCCTTTCTTTCCTACATGTCTGTACAGATTGACATACTTTCCACAGAAGCACTTGACTTCAGTTAATGAAGTTATCACTCAGTAAAAGGGAAATACTTGAACAAAGCATCTGGTTTTTTCATTTTGCTATTTTTTCAGAATCTTGCATAAACAAGACTGTTGCAAGAAGAGCATTTGCAAAGCAATTGTAAAGGCATCATTCTGCCACACCAAGTAAGTTTTTTCTGGAGCCCTAGCTGGCTTTCTTCTCTAGCTTTTTTGTCAGTAGCTATGCCAAAAGATCATAAGGCATGCAAAAGAAAAGGTCAAAGTGAAACAGAATTTTGGGGTTTTTTTAAATAACCAAAGGCAAAGCATTTTTTTTTTTTTTAAAGTAGATTAAGCATTCAGTTCAATAGGAATCTCTGAACAGATTTCTGAGTCACTTCAACCTAGCTGTCATTTTTCCACAACTTTCACAACTTAAGAAGACACTTAAGAAAACTTTTGTTCAAGAAGTTGTTCAAGAAATTCTAGAGCAAGCCAAAGAAAAATATCTTAAGAAGCTGCCTCAGTATTTCACATTACTTAATCCAAGTCATTCTTCTAAAGTCCCTTCCCTTGATAAATCACCTGCTTAAATATGGCTCGGCCATCACAGATTAGTTCTGTCATGCATAGGTGCTAAAGCTGTAGTTTCCCTCTCTTATTCCAAGTAAAGATTAGATAGCAATCTAATGTGAGCTATTTCAAACATAGGAAAAAGAGTATTCATTTTAATTCAACAAAACACATTCATGTTCATCATTAGTATTACCAGTTTGATGGCCTTCTTCCCCAAGAGGCTCTTATCTTCTTGAGACAATTATCTTCTGCTGCTAAACAGATTAAATATGTGGTGAGATGTCACATTTGAAAACTATATCAAGTGAAGTTTATTTGTTTTTTAATATTTGTTCAAATGCCAGAAAGTGTTTCCTAACAAAACCATAAAAATCTTTCAGGTAGACTTTGGTACTGAATACACAGACAGGAGCAAGTTCTCAGGGAGAGTAGATATTATGTCTTCATCTAGTCATAAGAGATTTACTCCCTCTGATGTAGCCCTCCCTGCTAAATCACCATTTCTTGGTTCCTTAGTTACTACTTGAAGTAGCAAATGATAGCTACTGCAGAAGCAGACCTCACTCACAACAGTGAGTAACATGACAAATGGAATTACGTGGATTGACTACCTCTGAAGAGAACACAAAATGGAAATTCCTACCAGAGAAGTGCTTGAAGACATGTTGTCAATAATTTCCTCAAACATTAAAAGAGCAGCGGATCCAGTGCTGGCAAATCTTAAGAGAAGAGATGTAAAGCTTTTCTCATAAGATCTCACCCAGGCTCTTCTCTGAAGACTCCATCTGAGTTTGATGGGCATGTCACTTACTTTCTTGAGCTTCTTGAGCCTGTTTATAACATCATCTTCCCGTGTGTCAAACCACAATAGGATCTTCACCAATATCCCAAGTCTACCTCTACAATAGTCAGAACTGACAGTAGTACCTTCTTCAAAGAGAAAACCCAAACCTACAGTGAGTGACTTGCTATGAGCAGATGTGCCATGTTCCACAGGTGGCATGTCACATGGTTTTTTTACCCTGCAGTCCCTAATAGACTTGCTGGTTTGTCAATGCTTTTCCAGCAGTAGACTTCATGAAAAGTAGATAATTTCATCTTAATTCTAATAAGAATTTAGGAGACCAAGATATTGAAAAGATGAGATTTGGCATCAAAAGTCACCTTGAAAGAACCAGTATTATAAAGCTGCCTCAGATTTGTGATTTTAAAAATAAAATTGCCATCAGCTGGGCAGTTAAAATACAAGACAAAGGAGGTGAGGCTAGACAAGAACTAAAAATCTTTTCCTTCTTAATTTTTAGCCTGTTTGCATCACACGTAGCCAATCATTTTCTCTTAGGTCAAACAGTCCCAGGTACACAAATTGCTGAGCATCACAATGTCACCCTTACAAAGAGCAAGCTTCCCTGTTCACATTTAGTGAATATGCTCCTCCGATTAAAATGAGTTTAAATACAACTGTATCCATAAATTAAAATGGTTTGGGTTTATTCGTCACAAATATTCCAAGCGTGGGTTGCCCATCACTTTGTGTCTTCCATATCAAACTGCTTGATGGAAAATTAAGGTAAAATAGTAATAATTAAGGTAAAATAGAAAATTAAGGTAAAATAGAAAATTAAGGTAAAATAAATTTTGCCCTGTGGCAAAAGCAGGAGTACTTATGGCCAGCCCAGGCTCCTCTCGTACAGGGTGGGTAGGTGACGAACCACTTTGCGGGACAGAGGTGCACCCGCGGGTGCTATCCTACTCTCGTTCCCATCGCAGCGGGCCGAGGCCGTGCCAAGGGGGTGCCTGCCATGTTGGGGTGCCGCTCCCGGCGGAGCCGCGCCGTGCTGCCGGCGCTAGAGGGCACTCCGGGATCGGGAAGTGCCGCGCCGCTCCGCCATCCCCGGGGCCATGGACGGCATGGGCGCCCACCGCGCGGTTCCACCGGGACACCCTCGGCGGGATGAGGGCCTTGCGCTCACTCTGCCCAGCCCAGTGAAGGGGACGTGGGTGTCATGCTGGCAGTGAGGGGCTGAGCAGGTGACACTGCAGCCTTGCCAGCAGAGATACACAACAGCCACCTCAGGGATGAAGCACAGAGCTTGGGAAGAAGCTCTTCCTTTCACTGTAGCACTTCTCAGTCACTGTGCTGGGTTTCTTTCCTCGTGGGGTAGTAAGTATTCCTTTGGCTTTGTCTCCAAAACCCTGGTTTTAAAGAAGCTCAGATTGCGACTACTCTCCCATCTTGCAGAAAATGCCTTTGTGAATGAACATCTCCCACCTCCTCCCCGGCAAGGCGGGGAGAACGGCACGTTTCCAGGCGTCTGCTTTTCCTCAGGTGCTAATGAGAAAGTTGCTTTAGTGTACAGCTACTGGGCTAAAATATGAAGGAGGAGAGAGGGCTACTCGACCAGACAGTCACTTTCCAGAGGGGAGGAGAAAACCCTCGCTGAGGTTCAAGACAGCCCATGGCTAGAACATGACAGGAGCCTCTCCTAGTACTATCCTTTTTGTGATGGAAGACTTAAACTGACCTTAAACCCTCTCCAGCTGTGCTTTAGGAAGTTTAGCCTTAGTCTCAATGATGTTAATTCTAAAATATTCCCTTCATGACTAATTCATATTTTTCCTTGATATTCAATCAATTTGGTGCAGGCTAACCTCTTTAGTTTTTGGCCTGTTGACAAGCAAAAATGACTGGTCCTTGTACTCTTCCTTCTCTCTGTACATCTATGGGCACTTATTTTCTGTTTCAGGTAATTTTTGTTTCTCCAAGAACTCTTAGAGCATAAAAACATCTGCTACTCTTCTTCCTAGTTAGGAGAGAAGATTCCAGGTGTGCAGAGATGACTGAAGGAGACCCTATCAGCAAGTTTTTGGTAAATGCTGTATTCACCATACATCTGTCCGGATGAAATTCTTTTGTGTCTAAGTGCCTTTAATTACCACCTTTAATTAATAGGCTCTTACTGAAATACTTCTCCCTGGAGTCTTTTCTTTCTAGCTCTTCTGGGTAATATATCAGGGTCTCTTCTTCACTGCTTCTGTTGGCTTTAGTTTAACAGCTATTAAATACATCATTAATATTTTAGGTAACACATAATATAAACCTAATGTTTAATATGACCCTTTCAAATGGCAATAGGTTTGGTTTTGATCCTGGACTATAATATTCCACAGATCCACTGCAGAGAGTTTCTCAGTGATTGATATATGGAAATTTACTTAACAAAAACTGGCATGCTACAGCCACCAAGTTTCTGTTGCCTAAGAAGACAATATCTCTTTGTCATCCTACAGCAAGGTTTGTATTCTTTTGTTTAGAAAATGCTCTGAAAATTCAGACTGCAAAAAAAAGATGGCTCAGTAGTTTTTTGCAGCAAGTGGGATGACAGTCCAAATTCCAGCCCAAGTTTTCATAGGCAGCCTTGGGGAGCTATTTTACCCAACCTGTATCTCTCAATTTCATTTCTATAAACTGAAGATAATGTTCCTTTCCCACCTGGGAAATGCACTGATACTAGTGAGATATTTGGATGCTATAAAAGAAGACCTAGGCAAAGTTTGTGCACAGTCAAATTATAAAAGTCCTAAAAGATAAACAAAATAAATCAGATTTAATATACTTTGGCTTTTGTTTACCTACCTTCAACACTAGAA
Organism: Sinosuthora webbiana; assembly: GCA_013397395.1. Classification (NCBI taxonomy): domain Eukaryota; kingdom Metazoa; phylum Chordata; class Aves; order Passeriformes; family Sylviidae; genus Sinosuthora; species Sinosuthora webbiana. The sequence continues at coordinate 26,252 of VXBN01010530.1, forward strand.
TTTCCCTGCACTCACTGCTATTCCCTTGTTGTTGTCTTCATAACTGAAGCCTTGAGCTGGCCAGATCACTTAATCTCAGGAAAAATTTTTTCCATGAGGTGCTTCATTGTGGTAGCTGGTTTAGGCACCCCAGCCACAGCAGTTGCTGGAGCAAACCAAAGAGTTCCTTGGGACGTGGATTTCTTTTTGGTTTGGAGTAGCATGCACTAAGCAACATATAATCAAATACAACAAAACTTTTAACCTGTTTTGGCTACATTTTAAAGAAGAAATCATTTGGAGACTGAAATGGAGAATGATAAACATAATCTCAACAGGCTGATTTTTGTAATAAAAAACATTCTGCCTTACAGAAGGAGAAAAGGAGAGACATTTCCACCTGCTGCATATGGTGGCTGCCTGTGTCCTCTAAAGCAATGATCCATCCCACAGGCCAAATTCTTCCAATCTTGGTCTTGCAGGTGCCACCTACACAGAAGTGTCCAGTGCTGTAGCATATCTTTTTTTAAATGAAAATTTGTTAATTTAAGTATGCTACAGGAATTTAAATGAAGCTATCAGGAGAAAAAGGTAATCATACGAGCTGAGCTTAATTTCTTAGCCCTTGTTGCACAGAATTACCTAAACACATGACTCCAAGGCTTTTCAGTTAACTGTGGAACATTCAAGCTATATAAGGCAAGTTCAGAAAGTAATGGGCACAGTGAGTGTGCACAGGGAATGTGAGGGCCTTCCTGTGAATACATGTACACTGTGAATGTACAGGTCTGCCAGGTAGAATATCTGGCATTTGCAAAATTGTGTTCGTGTATGTCAAAGAGCTGTACCACAGGGCTGGAAATCCCAGGTTAAATAAGCAGTTCTTCAGAGTCTTCCCAAATTTTTCATGGGAGAAGAAATAACATTCAGGGGAAAATGTGCATATTATCAAATATTTTATTTTGATTTCTTCAACCCCCTGGGCAGCAACCAGCTCTAAGTTACTACACTGAACTGGATGGAATTATTCACATATTGGCATGTAAATAGGCCTCTGCAGAATTCTGAGCCTGCTTTATGATTAAACTTTACTGCCAATGGCAATAAAGACATAATTAGCATTATTGTAATAATGGCATCATGTATTGTCTTGTTTTTTTCCCAGTCAGGAACTAGAAGAAGGAAATAAAATGGTGTCAGTCTGCATGAGAAGAGTGCTGGACCTGCAGAGTTATAGAGAACACTGCAAGCATCTTGCTAGTGCAAACAAGAGCAACTCACCATAAAATTAAGGGAACAAACACTATCCACTCAACAGCATAGAACACAATGTTGTTCTTTATTTTATTATTTAAAAGGGGCAGATTTACTCGGTCATAAATTAATAATTCAGAAGGTGTAAGAAGGCACAGCCAATTAGCTGCAGTAATTTGCATTTTTATGCTCCTTCATTAGTTTTCTAAGGTTCTTCTCTCCTGGCAATGGCAATGCAAATGCCATCTTCCAAAAGGTGAATAGCCAACCTGTTTTTTGTTTGCATGGTAATGAAGCCTTTTCAATTATTGAAAGACCAAACAATTTAATAATTTTTAAGACAAATTTTTGTTGCTATAATATCTCTTCCTTGTGTTTTTTTCAAGAAACATGCTTTTTTAATGTTATTTATTTTAACCCAAAGCAGGGGGTTTATCATGAGGCAGATCTTCTAAGGTTCCTAAATTCATGCCTAACTTTAATCATGTGAGTATATCTCTCGAAGCAAGGTATTAAAATCCTTTCTTAATTTAGAGGCTGACAAATAACTCAGGGTATGATGTCTTTGTTTGCAGCATAGAGTCTCTTTATCCTTTGCGCTGGAATGAATTGAGAAAGCTTTAATATATGTATTTGACTGTTAGGGGAACTTCCCTTCCTTATGCCCATGCCCCAGATATCTGCTGGCACAAGTACCTTCAAAAGCTTCCTGCAGCCTGCCCCAGGGATTTCCCTTTTGGTCTTTACTATCTATGGGCAGAGTCTTGCTAAAGTTGATGTCTTTAGCTTCTGAGAAATACTCCTGGGGCCAGCAAGGTTAAAGTCTTCCTGCAGGCATACCTGAAGTCCTGGTCACCAGTGTGCTGCAGGGCAGCTGTGCTAACTTGGTCTCTGCCTTCCCATGCAGGGCACCAGCAAATCCCACTGGCTTCCCAGAGGGCTGCTCCTAACCTGCAGCTGGCCTGACACGTACTTATTTTTCCATTTTTACTCTGGTATTTTCCTTTCCAAATGCTTTCCATGTGAGGCCATTTCATTTTATTTTTATAATTATTTTATTTTTAATACGGCCCCTCATTCCAGATGTAGACAGTACATACACACTCTCAAATACACGTAAAAGTGAATTAATGCTGAGGCTGCACCTTTATAGAAATTTATCTGGGGCAGAGGGTAACCCAGGAGAATTATACAGATATTTCAGAGGGCAAGTGGGTACTAGTCTCAGGNAAAGATATGATATGTTTAATGGAGCAACCTGCGAAGGGACTTGGGTGTTCAGGTTACTATGAATGTTATCAGTTGGCTGAAGAAGACAGGAGACCTGTCCTTCTCTGTTTATATCAGCAGAATGCTTCTCTTTTGGGATGTTGGTCATTCTAGGGCCAACCTGCAGCACTGCTTTCTCCCAAGGAACATGGCACCACTCCCCAGCCCACTGAAATGCACTCCATCCTGTTCCCTAGTCGCTTCAGCCTTTCTTTCTTTTAGCACAGATGTTGTTCACAAACTGCACAGATCATCTTGGAATTTTTTGCCAGCCGAGAACATACAAGAAGGCACAGTTTTTGTCATTTTACTGGTAGTGCAGACAGCATGCCTGTAACACAGACCAAATGACGGACCATACAAGAACCAGGGTGTGTTGGTGTCTTGTAAGAGGCTTTCTTCCTTTCTTTTGTTAACTTCTTGGTGAAGGCTGCATGGGAAGGCCAGGCTCTGAGTCACTTCACGCAGGAAGGGTAGGGTGGCAGAGGAGTGGATGGTTGAATCAGCTCCAATACTCAAAGGCAAGTGACATTATGCCAGTGGGTATAATGAGGTAAAACTCATGCCAGCAGGTGAAACGAGAAAGAAACTAAATCGCTTGAGGTAAGATATAATTTAAAGTAATTTAAAGAATTGGCCAAAAATAAAATAACCAAAACTTTACAAACTATACAAATAAAGAAATCTTTAGTATAAAGTAAGTATAAAGGAGATTTTCTAATATCGTAGGAATGGCAGCAGTCTCTGTCTATGCCCTTAGTCCAGCCCCTCCGTTACCTCCTCCCCTTGTCCCCAAGCCCATGCCTAACACATCTCCTGCCTGACCCCAAGCAATAGCACAAGGGTGGCCCTCGGGTAGGCTGGAGCTGTGGGCTGGATTCCCACAGCAGGACAGAGCCTCCTGACTTGCAGAATTAACCCCTAGAGCTGCAGTGCTCTTTGTGCTTTCCTCTTCCTACGTGGACAGAAATGGGGGTCTCTGAATTTGCTTATTTGGAGACAAAAGATTTTGTCTCCAAGGTGAATTTGTGCTCTAGGTAAATTTCTGTTCTTTTTGTCAAACAGAAAAATCAATCTTTTATTACTTAGTGTAGAACTTCAAGATTTCATATCTTCATATGTCTGCTATTTAGCTCATAAATTAAAATTATTTGCAAAGTACCTTTAAAAAACATTAATAAGACCTTATTTCAGATCATCTCAACAGAATAACATGACCACTTCATATTTTGACTGAAATATATTAATATCAGAAGGGTTCTGTTGATTATTTGATGTGACTTCTTGTATCACACATCTACAGGACTCCCCTAAATTAATTTCTGTATCAAGACCAATAGTGCAGCTAAGCCAGAATAAAAACTGATCATGATTTCAAATTTTCTCTTCAGACAAAGCCCACTGCAGGCTACAGTAAGTTTTTCCAGTGGTCAGTTCCCTTCTCTGAGGTGAATTACTTCAATGCTAATTTTTTCTAATTCCAGACAACGGATTTTGCTAGTCTTTTCCAGAGAAATTAGAGATGTCTTTGTACCATTTTTCTATCCTTTAGGAAGTCAAGCCTTTGAACTGTAGTCCCTCATTTTCAGCATGTTTTCCAGTCCTTTAAGCTCAACCAGAGTTGCTATCAAACTCTTCTTTCTAAAGAAAACCAAACAAATAAGAATGTAAAAAAAATTAATTTAAAAAAAAAAAAAAATAGAAAGAAGACCAAAATCCTTTTCCGCAGGGCAGGACAAGCAGTGATGAAGCACGGTGGCAGGGTACTGGACCCCAGCAGTGGCACTTGAGAGCAGCTGTGCAGTGCCTCTCTTTCTCCTCTAGCAGGGGCACAAAGCCCCAGACTTTCCTTGCCAAGGCACTACGGTCTGTAGCACTTTCCCTTTCCCCTCACAGTAAATCTTCACCTGAATAATGCAAGCTCTCTGCTTTTATTCATATTCTCCTCATTACAGTCCAATGATCATTTTAGCACTTTGGCCGTGGTGCACCACAGGAGCTCCACGTGTATCTGATTATCCATTATAAAATCAAATCCCTTTCAGTCCCTATTCCCAGCATGGAGTCTCTTCCATCCTACAAGCGTGGCTCACATTGTTCCTCACTGCACAAGCTTCCAAAAAATAACTTTTCCCATTTTGTAAAGAAAGATTGCTCTGTCATTCACCAGCCTTATTTATCATTTAATCCTCCACTAGTTTTAGTGGTATAAGAAAACTTCATGAAGAAAATGTCATGTTTTCTTGTCTCATTAACAAAGATAAGGTGTGAGGGAGATGAACCTCATGAGGACCAAATCCTCACCATGATGGCTCCTCATTTGCAGTTATACTTGAATATACTTATATTTTTAATAAAATTCATAGGTGTTAAGTTGATTTTCTATTCCTTTATTTTCTTAACAAAATGTCTTCTGGCACAAGTGAGAGCATGTCCTTTGAAAACTTTATTTCATCAACAATACTATCCCGATCAAAAAGAACTTGTAATCTTATCAAAAGACGGGATCAAATTATTCTGACAAAAATTATTTTCGTGAAACTAATGTTGATGGACATTAAATCTGTTTAAGCAACCTCATTTTGATAGACTCTGAATTTCCTGAGTTAGTCCTGTTATCATTTTTACATATTGGTACATTTAAAATTTTTCCCAACTTGAAAATTCCCATGTTTCAACCCTGTAATCACCAAAAAAAAGTCTATGAGGGTCTTTTACTAGTTCGTTTAAAACTATCAGATGAAAGTTACTTAGACATGCAGATTTTAAAATGTCTAACTTAAACAAACTGCTGTGTACCTGGTTAGAATTAAAAGGACTGCATCATCATGTCATATGACTACCATCTGGCTTTCCCCAAATGCCGACTCCAAGTGACTGAGATTCTGCTTCTCCTGAATTCCTGTCAGTTCTGCTATCATGATACAGTCACAGAGCAAAAATACTATTGGAATTCCCGATACAACTGGGAACTCTGTTCTCTGCCTTTCCATTCTTATATCTGATAACCACAGATATTTGTGTTTAACATTTTGCTTCCACCATCTACTTCCTAAAATCCATGAGACTTGTTACTATGATTGTTCCAGGTTTTTTTTTTCATGTTTCACTAGGATTTAGAGATGTTTTTCATTTTACTTTAACCCATACTGTTCTTTCCTTAAGTCACTGCAACAACATCATTCTGAAATGTGCAATTTAGGCATCTAGTAAAATGTTATTTAACAATGGACAGTTATATTTCTCATGTTTCTGTTTACATTTTCTCCAGTTGATGGTCCCAATAATTTTTTCAGCTTTATTAAATTGTCCTTTTCAACCCCCTGAGAATATGTATTCTTGGCAGAACTCACAATAAAAATGTAATCAAGATAAAATCAGTTTCATCTCTTTTTTCAGTTCTTTGATTAACTGTTCACTTCACAAGGTCTTGAATAGAGTTCTGCCCCATTAGAAACAATTTTTGTTTATATAGGAAATTGTTATATATAAAATTTTAAAAATTCAAAGGCTGCCTTAAAATCAGTAACTTATATCCCATCTTTCGCACTGATGCCAACCCATAAAAATATTTGTTCTTGCTACATATTATAGCTCAATGGTTGCACAGCCAATTTTCTTATTCTCTAGTGTGTTTGTGCATTTCTGGCAGACCAAAGCTAGCAAACTCTCCTGTGCTTTGATCCTACAGGATCCTTCTGTTTTTTTATCCATGGCCTGTAATTTGAACTTGAGTGAGGCCATTTTAAAACAGTATCTCTTTCATGCTGCTGCATTTTTCATTCAATCTTCTCAACGTTGTTACAGCCAAAAATTTTAGCATTATCAACATGGGAATCTTCCTATTTGTTTTCAGAACATCTAGCTTTATGCTAATTATTGTGAAAATTCCACTGTGTATATGGCACATAATAAATGAAATTCTGTATATATTGGAATCAAATGAGTTGCAATTCATCTATGTTATTAAATATTTTTAAATTTCACTGTTATGGTTATATTTGCTATAGACAATGTCAGGTAACTTAAATGAAGCCAGTGTGAAATTCCAGGAAAAGCAGATATTCCCTATTTTTTTCTCTACATTTCATTTTCTTACAATCTTTCTACAGGTTATAATGAGTATGAAGTATGACTGAGTCTAGACAAATGTGTTAAGGCCTCCTATTAGCAAATTTCTTGGTACAGCTGTCATTATTTTTTTAAGTTGCTATGGAGACTTCAAGTTTGAGGCATCACTGTTTCGATGATTTTCCATAGCAATACTGCTTTGGCTCCAGTGCACACCCCAAAACAACCATGAATGTCCTCCAAGATAATTTATGCCCAGTTGAACATACTAAAGTATCTACACAACTGCCTAGAATATGGCAGTAGCAACAGGATGTGAAAAAGGACTGACCTACTTGCTAAACCTATTGTTAGATGGAATAAATTCCATCATTTAGATTTCAGTAAAATAAAAGTTAAAAATACATAGCTGGGAGATAATAGGAAAGGCAGAGTATTTTGTCAAAATAATGTTATTTTTTTTCCCCGAGTATCTGATTTAAAGTCCAGATCACCCCTGGTAAACTTCTAAGAAGAACTTAAGATACTAAACTTTTTCAGGTATATTTTTTTCCTCTTTATGCTTAAACAGAAATAACTATTATCCTTTTCCTTTTCAGCTAATTGCTTCTTTATGGAATTGTGGAAGTAATAAATTTTAAGAACTGTGTAGCTCAATGGCCATAGTGTCAAACGACAAAAATCCTAAACTACCTTTATATGGACAAAGCATGTAGCAATCATATGGATGAATGAAGACCTCTCACTGCAGACATGTAAAACACTCGGAACCTGATATGTCTTTCACCAGCTGTGTAGAGATATAAGCAGCCAGGAGTAAGTAGTTTTACACCAATGGAAGTCACAGGAAATACGGAAAGTCACTCCAGCCTGGGAGTGAGGAAGACCTCACCTCTCAGAAGTGCTGGGCAGGGGAAAAATACATGGAAAAGTTTACTTCCCACCATTTATTTTCCTGATGCTTCTCAGCCTTTTGTTGCTGCCTCCCTCCCTTTGCATGATGAACCCAATACAGCCTTCTAGAGACAAAAAAGGAGAGTAGTTAAGTGAAAACCAAAAGCAAAGTCAATCAAAGCAATTTTTGCCATTGTAGTGATACTTAAGACCACTTTGAGTAATTCAGATAACTGATTCACTAAACAAAAAGGCCACAGAAAAGGCCACTTCTGATGAGAAAGAGTTCAAGGTTGTCCCTCAAGCATTCAGCCCCATGATTTTCACTCTCTTGGTGAGCAGCAGCAGAGGAGATGCCCTCACATGGGTATGCAGCCCTTGAGTGGGGTTCTAAAGGAGCAAGAGCAGCCCTGTTCCCTCTTATTTCTCATCATTGCCACCATCCACACACCTGGCCTGCCTTCCTGCAGCTTTCACATAACTCAAGGCTACAGCTGGAAGTTTTTCATATGTGTAGCTTTCCTTTTTTTATCAGTTTACTGAAGTCTATTAATAAAGAGTAATACTAACAATAAAAGCCCCTTCTGTGTTTCTCTGAATAATTTTATTTCACTGTTCAGAAGGAGCACCAGGAGACACCTTCAGTTTTTTTTAATGTGTTCTGGTTTTTTATTTTCCTAACGTTTCACATTGAGAGTTAATTTTGTTTGCAGGTATTTTGCTTACATTGCTAATGTATTTTCCATTAACATACCCCTTTGTAGGCACATCCAGACCACAGGACGCTCATCTAGGAGCTTCTTCACAATAAATTTGCTGCATGGTGTGTATAACTTTGAGTTTTCACCTCAGTAACATATCTTTTTGTTGGGAAAAAAAAAGAGAGCATTTTTCTTCAAACAGCTTGCACTCTCTGCATGCTAGAGATACTGGCTTATGGCAAGTCTGCACTGGGCTGCAAGCCTCTGCGTGGGTTTTGAACTAGTGACTAACCAACTGAGTGGCCAAACTGGTTCTGTGGACACAGATGTGTAAGTTAATTAAATTCTGTGACAGGGAAGCAGAACAGCACTTTCATTTATAACCATGTGAAAAGTCTTATCAGTGTATGACATATGGCTTAATTTTTTCTGGAAACAAGTTTACACAGAATACCTCTATTGCAATGCAGGAGAGCAAAGATGCAAGATTGCAGCAGCTGGTGTAAATGGGCACTGTACAGAGTACGTACAGGACCAGTGTACATTGTCATTTCCTTAGTACAGAGTGTGTTGACAACATAGAGCAGAACATGCAGCAAGCAAGTCTGCATGTGTGCTTTGATACCACAGATCTGACACTTTTTGGTGTGGAGAATGAAAACAGTCTGTATTTTAAGGTTAAGGATAGACTTGTTCCTTCAGTCATCTTAGCTGTTTATACATGGACATCAAAATGATCAAACTGTGTCAGACTACATATTCATCTATTCTAATTGCCTAAAATAATTCCCTTTAAATTCATCAAACCACCCTCTAAAGCTGTGATAATGTGGGGAAATTTTGCTTGCATAAGAAATGCTTTATTTTGAATAAAAATGGTCTGTGATACATGACAATAATAGCGCAGTTAAGTCTGAAGTATTTATCCATTCAAACACTATTAAGAAGTGAAGAGTGGGCTTTTGCTATTTTTCCAGCCTCTCAAAAGAAAAGAAAAATCAACATAGTTATAGTATGTAAAATGGTAATTATAAGAATTGAAAATAATTCTAGCTTTCTGATGAATTTGTTCCTAGCCCAGGATTATAAAAGCATTGTACTTAAAAAGTGGATTGCATTTGCAGCTGAGAAAAAGTGTTGTTGTCACCACTCAAATCTCTTAGGAGAAATATCCCAGAAATGGACATATGAACACTTCTTTCTGTCCAGCAGCTAAAACTCGAACTTTGCAAGGAAATTTTTAATAACTTGTGTGACTCTGAATTAATACACGGAAGCCAGAGGCAGCTGTGAAAAACACTCTCATACAGAACTGATCTGAGGCTATGAACTGTTATAGACTAATTGTCCCCATGTGATTGATCCCTATAGGCACAGATGGACTTTCCCCTCCTATGTACTGACACGTGTCCCCAAAGGAAACAGGCATAAACTGAATGAGATTAATCAGCCTGTTTCACAGAAAGCTCAGTGAGACTTCCATGCAAAGGGAAATGTGCCTTTAATCCATCTGAGCCAAGTACGATTAAGAAGCATGAAGAAATGGCTAAAACTCTGGGGTAATGGTATTTGAGTGAAGGTATCACTCTGCTTTCACACCCTGACTTTTGACTATTTAACTGTGTAATTTTATGTTTGCATAGTACATTGCAGGAGAACATGTACTGACACTGGCCATCAGCAAGGAATATAGCTAGGACCAGTGAACAGAAGAATTGTAACTAGCTGCTACAGTTCATTTTGAGTCCATCTACTGAATATGTGGGACCAGATTCCATTACAGTTATCTCAGGAGACACCCGAGAGCCCCCAGGCTTGGAAATGACAGCCGAGCTCTGCCCAGGATGAGGGTGTACCTGTGGGTATTCTCTCTCCTCACAGCTGACCTCCACTGGCAGCAAAGCCCACTGCTGACTGACAGCCAAAATGAGATATCAATCACAACAAATTGTGCAGATCCTCAATCCTACCCCTTCTTAAAGGGGAAAAAATGAACAGAACTAACATGAAGTTACTAAAACTCCACTGACATAAACAGAATACTTCCCAGCTCAATAAAATTGTTCAGAAAGTGGCTTGAGGTTTTTCTGCCATCTGACATCTTCATATTAAAAAACTGACATCTTCATTTATGTCAGTCTCTTGTTCCTTGTTTCTTGTTTTGATTTTTCATATGGAAAATCACTTACACAAAAATCAGTATTAATAGAAAAAATAAAATAAAATAAAATAAAATAAAATAAAATAAAATAAAATAAAATAAAATAAAATAAAAATAAAAATAAAACAAACGCTTGCCAAAACCCACCTAGGCTTCTTTTTCAAAACAGTTAAAATTATTTTTAACTAAGTTAGGATAATCTTTTACAATATCTGTCAAAAGAAACTGTAACCAAATTTTCCTCTATTTCAGAATCTGTACAGAAGAACTAAATACCTTCTGTAACAGTTAGACTTGGTTTATCTTTATTCTAGATTCTCTTCACAGGCAAAAAAGATGTTGGAATACAGACTTCCTTAAACTAAAAAGTGTTCAAAAATGCAGATAAGCGTCTAATGACATGCCCAATGACATCCAGATACTTAACGAGAGGGGAAAGATTCTTTTACTCTTTATTTCAGGTCCAGGTAGCACTTCATACTGGACCTGACACAGGGGTATTTTTAATTGTGAATTGTGTATTTCAGCTCCTTTGCCAATGCCATGCACTTTGCAGCATTTATTATCGAGGAGCAAATGGGGAGCCAGAGGCTGCCTCTTTTGCAGAACGAGAGGTGAAACCAATCCGTCCATTTCTCCCTCGAACCAAACAGCCACAGCACCCCAGGACCGGCTCTCTCTAACGTAGCCGTGAAGCAATTCCTGAAGTTGCAACTCAGTGTTAGTTCTTTTTCTCAAGTAGATGATCCTCAGACTATAAAAACCTGCTGTTCCTGCCAGCTAACGTAGGAAATCCTTTCCTTTAAGTCAGTGGTGTCTGTGCAGTGAAATTGAAAGTCTGGATCCAAACACAGCTGATGACTCACTTGGGAAGCTGCTACAGGCACACATGGCAGCACTCGTAATACCAGCCACCTTCCTTTTTTTGGAAAAAAAAAATCCCAACATTTTACTTGCAAAACAGAAAGCAGATTCTCCTTCATTTATGTTACTGAGTTCTATATTCACTGTTGTCTTTTTCCTGCATAGTGGAGTTTATTACTTTAAACTCTGAAGGTGAAAGAGTAAGAAGTCATCCCCTCGCCCGTGCTATGAATACATATTAGATTATGTGCAAATATAATTATTACAGTGGATGTGCATTTGGTTTGTATTAATTATACCTCTGTACATCTGCCACCCAGTTAGCTCCCAATATAGCCACTCAGATCCAGCAGCTTTACACAACTGAAAGGAGAAAATAAATCATCACTCTAATGAGAGTTCAAAACTCCATTAAAGAATTTGCTGGAAGAAATATGAAAATAATTAAATCTGGAACAACTCTGGAATAAAAGAGAATATTTCAGTATGTATTGAAACATGACCTAAAAATGCCAGTAAAGCACTTTTCTTTTTTCTATTGTTTGAACTGTGAGAAGTCTCTGTACTCTTTAGAGTAACAGTAAGTTTTCACTCCTGGTGAAATCACAGCATGTGGATTTTTCAGTGTGCTGTATTTTATGTTACTGAACCTCAGATTTTCAAATTGTCATTTTTATTTATAAAACATCAGAATCTACTTAAAAAATGCTCAAAATATCAACATTTTTCCTTTAAATATGAGGCCTCAAGAGCACTAACTAATCAATAGTCAATCTCTCTGACCAAGATCTTATCACTTGAGAGAGTGTGTGTGTTCTAAGATATCAGTACAGGCTATTTCTAATCAGCTTGCCTTCAGGAGAATATAGAGATGGAGGAAAAGGGAGAGATTTTCTGTGTAAAAAAGACAAAAACTGATAAAACACATCATAAATCCACATTTTTGCTGTATTTGTGAGCTATCAGCTAGTTCTGAGATTCTGAGTTTACACTAACAGGTTACAAATAAGCACACAACTGCAGAAACTCCAGTTTTCCAATGGCTATTGTAAGGAAGTCAATTGTCCTATATATGTAGGGCAGCCCTAGAGGCGAGAGAGAAATCCGCATCTCCACTTGAGACTTTCTGAACATTGCACAATGAATGAGGGTTTGAGGAATCACTCCCAGCTGTTTGCTTGCTTTCTTTTGAAAAGAGAAGGCGCATTTGACGCTGTTATGTTATCTCTGCAGCATAGCTGCAAAGTAATTCCAAGAAGAAAGATAAATTAATTTTTAAGAGATAGTACATTCTTCTGTACGACACACAGAAGACAAGGCGCATTTCAGCTTTAAATTAGCTTATGAAACCCATCTTTTAGTTTTAATAAGTAAGATTTCATAACTGCAGAAACAGAACAAATTAGGAGGAGGCTGCAATCACTTCTTAAGGGTTTATAAAATTGCAAGTATGAGTTTGGCTTTCAGTTGTTTTGTCACATGTCACATGTGTGATGGGTCAATTCTGGTCATGCAAAGTATGTTTGAAATACTGCAACCCAACCCTGAGCTTAAGGAAAGGAACAATTAGACAAAGTATAATGTGGCTGAACAGTAAACCAAATAATCATATCAAAAATTATCACAGGGTTCATTCTTCCTCTTGCTATTGGCTCGACAGTAATTTCAAATTACTGATATGGCATAAACTTGATAACACTAAAAAAATCCCCCAGTGTTCTGTACAGGATATCCTATTGATTTTATGTTTTCCATCATTTGTTTAAACAGAGTGGCTTACTTTTGCACAGATAAGCAGCAGTTTCAGGTGTACAAACAGCCACACATCTGAAAGGAGCCTTATTTGCAAAGGGGTAGCAGCCAGTATGCACTGGACTGGTCCAATATATCCTTTCCAAGTTACCTTCTTATTCAAAAGAGTTTTGGTTACATCCTGAGATTATCACAAAGGAAAGAGGGACAGATTCCAAAGTCTTTCAGAACCTGAATTCAAGGAACACAATCAACACGTACATTGTTTGGTGTTCATATAATAAAAACTTGGAGTGCATGACAGAAACTCGCTCTCCAAAAAATCAACTAGAGATCTTGAACTATAATGCCAAGAGTGTGAAACTCATGCTTTGCTTATGTGTAGTTACAGCAAGTGTTTTAGTGAACAATAGCAACTGCCCAGAAGCCAGCTGTGTGCACGTTTTTATCCCTAAAACAGCTGCTGCATTTGACTACGCCACTAAGACAGAAAGAGTCTCCTCCTCTCCCACTGGCCACTATATTAAGTAGTTTGCTGTAATTACTGCACAGCACTTGGCAGTGGCAAGCATGGTAACATTAATAAAAGCAGAAACTGTTTTCACAGTTGCATGTCTCACAGTCTTTCTCCTGTGTGAAACCACATTTGGTGTAGACAAACAGGATATCTTCAGCATGGACAACTGCAGATTGTGACGGAACAAACGTGCTCAGCAAAGAGGGTGTCCATGTGAGCACAGACAGTATGGAAGTTGAGTAATTAGGCAGCAAGAAAATATGCAAGTATGATCATTACTGAAATCACTACTTATTTATTTCATGTTTCAGAGTTCAGTTTTGCACTAATAAAATTAATAACTTTGAGGGACTGTTTTAATTTAAATACACATGCCTTAGTGCACAATAAATAATGTGTCTGTATGCATGTTTAGATAAATTTTTCCTTACACCTTCATCTGTAGGGAAGGAATGAGTCAGAGTAGCCAGCATATAGCTCTATCTCTACCTGTCTATTCCCAAAATATCACAACAAATATTTAAGGATCTTTTCAACTGACAGAAGTAAAGGTCAGGGTCATAGCAAAGGGCAGATTGTGGAGGAGGAGATTAGCATTTCTCTAAGTGATTTCTTCTTCCAGCTACTTTTTTATATGCTCTATAAACAGTCCTCTCTAATTTCAAACATATTTTTTGAATTCTGCAGAGAAGTCAGTTCTAAAAAGGTATCATCCAAAACAAATGTTTTTCTTGGCTCATTCATCAGGTATCCTGTCTTTTCTAGTATAGATATGGGTGGGAGAAGGAATATGTGTGTGTGTACATTCTGTATATACACAAACATCGGTGTAGCCTCAATTTAGCATTCTGTACCCACACACTACTTATGCAAAGGTATTGACTGGAGAGCTTTGTTACTAAGATTTTTTTTAGCTCCTATTTAATTGAAAAATAATTATTTAATAGATTGATTAGATTAGCATTTATCTGTTTTATCTGACTAGTAGGCTAATGCCAAAAGAAAGTTCCAGGTGCTCAGCTCCTTTAGAAAACAGATCTTTATTTTGCATATCCAAACACAGGGCAGCTCTCCAGCATCCCACACACACAGTGACTGAATTCTCTCCTTATAAGCATCTTTAAAGTGTGTGCTAGGTCATCTCTGAATTCACACAGACTGCATCCCCTTTTCATTTATTTTTAAAGATTGCCTTTAGATCAGAGCTTGGTAAATGGCTCTGTGGAAGGGTGACCCCTCCACTGCCATCCTCTGCCTTGTCACCATCCAGCAATAACCAGCTTCTTCTAAAATAAAATGAAATGCAGTGTTTCCTAAAGACTGTGACATAGAGTGTTCAATTCATTTGTGTTTTGGCAAGCAGTTTCCAGGTTCCAGATGAAACTCCTCAGTAAATAGTGTTCTCTCTCTCTCAATGTGTGGCCAAAAAGCATTAAAGAACTCAATTCTTAATAGCCTTTCAGTTTAGGTCCTCACCCACCATTTTGCAAAATGAAGACAGACAAGGAAAACAGAACCAGTGATCTGACAGTGACTCATAGCCTTCTCATACAGGTATCATTTATTCCCATTCAAGCTGCTGCCACCAGCTGCATTCAGCCCCATCCCTGCCTGGCTTCATGCATGTAGGCACAGCTGCTGACAGACACTGCATAAGAGACTGGAGGAGTCAGGGATGCTGAAGATTCCAGAAGCACCAGCACTGGCCATGAGCTCTCTTAGAGCAGCAGTAATCCATCCACCCCACTGGCACACCTAATGGGGGGGGCTGCTCCCCAAACTCATCAGTGACAAAACTTGTGCCTTTTCCTTGCCCCAGGAATGTCAACTATGCCCTGCCTGCTCATGTTTCTGAGGGCTCTTGGGAAATATTTCCTTCAGGCCTTCCCCAGTTTTTAGCCCAGTACTGTCTTCAACAACTGATCAGTGCTAAGCCCATGGAAAGCACCAAACAAGAACAGCTGAGGCACAGCCTAAGGCTGCAAGAAGATTTTTCTCCACACCTTGGACTGCACATGTGTCAAAGTGCATAAACATGCTGAAACAACACCTAGGCTAGAGAAAAAAAGAACAGACCATATCAGCTAAAAATTAAGACACACAGAGTAGCTTGGGAATTTGCTCCTGATTTCAGGCAAAAAGGTAAGAATTCAGGATTTTCTCTCACCATGTGGTTTTTGGAGAGAACAAGGAGGGCAACTATAAAGAGGTAGAAGTCAGTTCTGGAAATGAGTTTCTGTGCTGTTTGGCTGACTTACAAAGGATCTGATCATTTTAATACTGTATGTATTAAACTGTTCTGTTAATGACGTGTTAAGGCAGTCATGGATTTACTAGAGGTTCTAGGCAGATCAAGGCTACATCTTCCCCACTGGGCACACAAAATCTTGGACAGACATCATTTAGCTATCATTTCAATCAAGGAAAACATAGTAAGTCCTTTCTAGAGCTGAATGAATTATTAACATCAATTGTCCTTTTGTTGAATATAATATCTGCTAGCAGGATGTCTCCAGGAATGTTTCATTGCAAATTTTCCATAGATTTTTCATCTCTGGTTGCCTTGGTGCATGGCCCTACACTTACACTATTCTCTTTGGCTTGGAGATACAGCCAGAGGCATTTTGAATCACTTCATGTTCAGAAGGAGTGGCCTTTGTGGATGTGGTTTTAGCCCACTAGAAAAATAAAGGGTGAAACCTTCTTGTTAGCCTCAAATTTTACTGTTCCCTTGAAAGAAGGTGGGTTTGAGCTTTTGAGCCTGCAACATCACCATTAATAATTTACTGAAGACAACAATCCTGGTATCACCCATTAGGCAATTGGGCAAAAAACAATTTAGGCAAAAAACAAAACAGTAGATCATCTGCAAAGGTGAAAGGACAGATCACAGGCTATCGATGATCTCCTACAGATGTTGTTAGAGATTCACATGGATACACAGAATGAAAAGGCAAAATGGATTCTGCTTTTTGGCCAAGTCCTTAAGAAATCTGAAGGTGGTTAGTTTAATTCTATGCTCAAGCATGAAATCTGCCCATGCTAGTTATTAGATTAGCAGGATTTTTTACTATTTACCTTGAAATATTAAAAAACACAATCTTAGTACCAGGAAAATCCTTTATAGAGAGCAGGACACAGCACACATGGAAAGGTAGGTTTCTCATGTGCATAGCTGCGCACTGGCATTTGGGAGAACTGTGTCCTTGTCCCACAAGGTGTATCACTGCTTTGCTGGGTAACCATGGAGAAGTCATTCCCATGTCTTCTACCAGAGCTTTCCCCTCAGAAAAGTATGAATAATAACGTCAGGCTTCTTTGGAAAGAACTTTGAAATCTCTGGGTGGAGAGCATTGTGTAAGAACAGGGTATTAGGGGTAATTTATTTATGTCTAGTTCAGCTGTGTAGATGCTGGTGTAAGCTCCCCTACAGCAGCGATCACAATAAACACGACACTCTTGGCAGTTAAATATTTCTCTTGTGTTCACTGCCCAAACTCTTGTTCCAATTCCCCTGTCTTCTGAGGATGAAAGGTAGAAGATCCATCACAATTTCTGGCCCATTCTAGAGCTGGGCCTGTCTTCAGAAGTCCTATATACTCCAGTGCACAACCTCCAGAAGTCCTATATACTCCAGTGCACAACCTCCACTGGCTTGGGTGCTTCCTTTCTCATTCCCACACTCCATTATGTGACATAATGTCTCAAAAGATCCATCCCTTGTTGTGTCACCTGGGCAGTGATCCCCACTGGACCACCTGCACTGTGCCAGCCAAGGTAAAAACCTCTTCCTCCCACCTCCTCACTCTCTCTGTTGAGGACTGGCACAATTTGGTAAAAAAAAAAAAAAAAAAAAAAAAAAAAAAAAAAAAAAAAAAAAAAAAAAAAGGCAAAAAAGCATCAATGTATTCTCTTGTCTGGAAGGACAGCATCTGATAAGGATGTGCATGACTATAAGCTGCTGAGAGCAAATTGGAACGCTGGCTTGCACAGATGTCCAAGCAAGCACTCACTCTGTCAGTCTTGGTCCCCCACCCCATGAGGAAATGTTCTCAAAATAAGGAGCACTCTCCAATCCAGTAAAATTCACAAGCATCACTGAATTAAAGGGGATGATAGGATGGTTTGCATATCTGACCATTGTTATGTGAATTTGAATGGAGAGGAGGGGACCAGCCACCCCAAAGACAATGGCTCCATTAACCATGTGAGAAATTTGCAGTGTTAGAATGAAGCAAATCTGGTTTGCCTGAAAAATAGTTTAAATAATGTACAGCCTTGAAATTGCCATAGAAAATACTTGGGGGG
>VXBN01010530.1:44046-87091 GCA_013397395.1 Sinosuthora webbiana
CAAAATCAATGTAAAAATTAGTCACAGTTTCATTAGGTTTTCCCCTAAAGTTTGGTATCCTTTTTAAACTACTACCATTCACACAATACAGCTTCATCACTACCAATTGAAAATTAATTATAGATCTGATCTAAAAATGAAATCTTCCATCCTGTCTTTATTAATTCCCAAAGCAATTTGTTTCACTTCTTTTCACCTTAATCTGTTTTCAGCCCTACATCACCACTGCCTTCAGAGCTGTCATTTTACTAACACACTATTTACATTATTTTGATTCATAATACAACATCACAACAGAATCATTCTTGGTGGTAGGTCTGTGCTGCCCTCCTCCCTATTTTATTTTTTTTTTAATCAAAACAATCCTTTACCATAGCAACTTTTCTTGGCTACCTCCTCATTCCAGTAACTTGTGAGCAGCAAACACTTGACAACACTGATCAGACCACACTGTCTCTGTGCCAAGTTGAAAGGCCACTCCTCTTTGGAACAGTGAATGCAATCCCAAAGTTACAGGATGAAGCTGTTGCAGGTCTCTCAGAAAGCTCATATTCTTTAGAAAGTTACTGAACATTAAAAGTTGGTTGTGCCAAAACTTTTGGAACTTAGAAGTAACTCGAGGGAGCAACTCCTCCCTAAGCCTTTTAATTTATGATAGGAAAGGAAGAGCTATAAAAGTTAACAAACTTTTCATAAAACTGGTAAAGGAAAAAAAGTCTTCAGCTCAAGAAAGAATCAGACAGGGAACAAAAGGTGCCAAAAGTCATGCTGAATCAACTTCTTCCAGCAATATTTTAGTTACTGTCAGTTTGACATTAGATTTTTAAGTATATGTGAAAGCAAGAGCCCACTCATTTAATAACGGTTGTTATTTTACCTATCTAATCATAATTTTCACAATTACACTTTATGTAAAAAATATCACATTATTATATTTTCCTTCAAAAGTTTTCTACATGTATTTCCTCATTACTTAAAGGTATATGTAGATAAAAAATATATAAATAATTTCAATATTCTCACTTATGTTTTCATACTGCTAAACTTTATCAAAGTTAAAATGTGAGGAAAGGGGCTTTGATTGAAAGATTTGAAAATGATTGAGAATCATTAATTATATTTATACTATCAGAATAAGAAATAGCACTGAGAGTCTCCGTAAGCTATCCCATACTTCCAAATCAGCACATTTAAAATAGTTTTCAATTATTTTTATACTGAAAAACTAATATTTTCCAATATTATTTTTGGTCAGAAATGCCATCATTAGTCTCTGATTGCAAACCAACAAATTAAAGAAAAAGAATTTACCTGCCACTAGTAAAGTTGGTTGAAGTTAAGAAATATTCAAGAATGTAACATTTCAATGTAGCCAAAAATCTGTAGAGATTATTAAAAGTGACTGATTTTGAAGAGGAAGTAGCTACTATGTAAGCATAATAAACAATACCACCACATAAATATAGAGTCCCATAAATTGTATGGCAGTAAAAAGTGGTAGAGTTTTTTCATTGGTATAATCTTAATGATGCCACACATTCCTTACTTTTCATGAAAATTATCAAGGTTTTGTAATTCTTTCAAGGTTCAGCTTCCAGTCGCCAAAGATTGGTATGCACAGACAAGACAAGTGCTGCTGCAGTGGTACTGGTACAGTCACAGGATATGGAGCAGTCACGTTCCTTCTTCTAGAGCAGCCTAACTCATACTGCTCAGGTCTACACTTGGAGTATTTGTTCTCTCCAAAGCCATGAAAAACAACAGTAGATTAACTTCCACTCCTGTTGATGTTCCTTTTTATAATTTATCAGGGCATCTCTCCTTAGCCCTTTCCCTTACTAAGTCGCAGACTTTGCTCTTTCTGTCTCTTCATTACCTCAGCTGGGAACTTCAGTTGTTCCATGAAACTTGTCAGGCTCTTCATGATGTATCTTCCCAATGCCTTCAAATGCAGCTAATACTGACTGCTCCCCTGGTCCAGGAAAGTTTCTGTTTTCACCTTTACTTCCACTACTCAGACCCCCACCAACATGTGTGAGAAAGTGTTTCTGCAGGGCTTGTCCAAAAATTCTCCAGGTCTCCTCTCCAACTTAATTTTCCTACCATCTACATGATCTATATTGGTTAGATTTTTTTCTTCTGTGTAGCCCATGAATCCACTTCTGCCACTCCATTTGTACTGCTAATGTAGGGCTGCTCATCCACTCTTCTTTGGGAACCTGCATTCTCTCCTATTCCTGAAATAGAAGAGATTTCTCCTCTCTTCTCCTGTTCCAGGGAAAACCTGCTCATTGCATATAGTTTAACCGCACTAGAATCACAGTGTTTTGTTGATGACATTATTAACTGGTAATCATGAACAATATCAATAACAAAACAAATAAACCATGGTATTATATACCATGAAATGCTCATAAATACCCATTAGTTTCTAAATCGCCTTCTACAAGTAATCCCAAGAAGGACTGTTGCCCCATACACACAACGAAGTACACATTCATGCACACACACATACAGTGGAGTGTAGATCACAAGCTCTCCTCTCCTGAGAGTCCAGATACTTGCAGACACCTCCAGAGGGAGATGTGGATGCTGTCACTTCATAAGGAGCCATGCTGCGCCCTGCAATCCACAATGCACCACCTGCACCTGGTGGAAAAGCATCCCAGAACAGTGCACATGCCCACCCTGAGCTGCTGCACCCCACACCATCAAGCTCTCGGCTGAGAGGAGGCTAAAAAGCAAGTTATTGAAAGCTCTATTTAAATTTTCACAACAGCATGGATCTTATTTTGACTATTTTTTATTTGGCATTGATAATGCAGGAATTATTACAACAGGCTGATGCTTAGGTTATCAGGTCATGGATGCCTCCTCTGCAGCCTACAGAAGTGACCTTGTCTGATTTCTCCTCAATTCAGTTTTGAATTTTGTACCCTTCTCCCTGTAAAATGTGAGAGCTGCAGGGACAATGGCAACAGCCAATTTGGATAGCTACAAAAAGAGAAACAGGCTTCCATCTAAAACCCCAGAACTCTGTGTAAAGACCCAAATCCATCAAATCTGAAACTTGTTAGAAGAATATAGTGCTTGTCAACATTTTTTGTGAACTGTTCCAAAATGTGAATGCTAACTGATTCATTTCAAACTGTTTTAGACATTCCAAGGTTGTTTGGAGTTGTTTTTCTCAGAATGACAATAGAGTATTTTGGAATGAAGCCTGATATATTTTTCAGAGGCAGAGAAATTAATAAACTAATTCAGTGAGAGCTTGCTTTGTTTTTGGCAAACCTGATTGTGTTTGCATTCTCTATCCCTTTCTTAGTTTGTATATATTTCTTGTTTCAAACAACCAGTAACATAAAGTCATTTGAACTCTGTGTCATGGAAGTGGTCATATTTTATCAATGCCCTTCAATCAATCCCCAATTTTATCTTAGTTCCAGCCTCCACTTTGACCTGAGATTCTGCATCCTGACACACCAGTACCTTTCATAAAAATCAAAGGCTTATACTTCAGGGAAAAAAAAATAAAAATCTATATTTTCCTTTTCCTTGTCTGACATTTTTGACATTTTTGTTTGAGAAAAAAAATCACCTTAAATCCTAATTAAGACAGAATTTTATAAATAAATAAGATATGCCTTTCAGAAACCAAAAGTTGTTTGTTAAGCAGCAATTGATTCCCAACTTTAATAACAGAAGATGCTTTAAACCACGAATACTGTTACCAGAAGATTATTTGTGAATCTATTAAAAAAGACCTAAAATTAGGTTCACACAGAAAACACAAAAGTAATTAGCTATATAATATTCACAGGGACTTAGTTGCAGCACCTCCTGTCTGAAATATTTGCATTATATTTCTGTACCTTGCTGATTCACAATTTAATTTCAAGCTCCAGAAGAGAGCTTATCTTCTGTCCTGTATCTTATTTCCTCTATGTGATGTCCTAAATTGCACTTGAAGCCTTGCTTCAGAATTTTTCTAGAGAAAGTTGCTTAATTTGTTTTGGCACTTTCTCTTTGCAATTTTTCCAGTTGTCTTTTTGCTTTCATTAATATTTTTTTAAAACATGACTCAAAAGGCCTCCACCATGCATTGCAGATGACAAACAGAGATCATATCCTATCAGATGAACATTTCTGCTGGTAGAAAGAAAGTATGAATGATCCTGATTTCCTTGAAAATTTAGCTGCGTAAGACCCAAAAAAATCAAAATCCATTAGTCTCCCCACAACAAATGCATGTGAAAGATAGTTGTGTTGAATTAACTATGTTTCTTTCTCTGGCCTATTCTGTGCTACCTTTTCCTGCACATCTACTTAGAGCTCAGTAGTTCAGATTTAACTGAGTGTTAACTGAGTCAGATTTAGCTCAGTACCAGTGTTCCTTTGTTGAATTGCATGACACCACTACATGGAAAGGACAAGATTTTTTTCCTGCTATTATTCTCATGGTCACAATTATAACTTCCTTTATACTGAAATTGCCATTTCTCCAGATGCCTTTGAGCTGTTCTGCAGGCAGGGTACCCCACTGCAGTAGGGCAGACAGGCCAGTCCCTGCCCCATCAAGAGTTTACAGAGCTGCAGTCTTCATGCACACACAGAAGGGCCCTGCAGTGCCAGCTTCTGGCTGCTGAAAAGGGATATCCTGGGAACCCTCAACTTTCTGAGAAGCAGCATTGTTTACCTGAACATGATCGCTAGGAGTCAAAGAAAGGGTGAAAAATAACAAGCTGCAAAGCTGATCAGAATGTGTGAACCTAAGATTCAAGACAAGTCCTTTCTTCAGAGTTTTAGTCTTTCTTTTCTCACAGTACAGTTCCTAGGACCCTTCTCCCTCCTTAGTTTCAGCCCATACAAGAGACATGCAAACATTACATTTCTCAGCAGCAGACCCTGGCTCATTCTTCTATTGACTCCTATCAATGCCTCCCACTACCTCTAACATATTCACAGGAAATCCTCTGTTTTCCTCTGTTTATGCTCCCTGTTGTCCCACTGAGCATGACAATTACACTTAGACCAAGAAAGGCCTCTAAGATAATCTCCCAGACATGGTGTCTGATCTAGTATCTGATCTCCCAGTTTCATTGAATGGGAAGATTTTACTCACCATCTATTCAGTGATATGTTCACTGTTCCTACTGGTATAAACATTTGAAAGGCAGAAAATCTGGCAGAGATCTTCCAAAATTCCTCTCATAAAACAACCTCCTTTCACTTGATAGGTTGAGAAGAGATGCTTTACACAGTCAATATTATGTTTGTGGACTCTGTTTATAGTCTTATTTCAGTGCAAAGAGAAACAGATGAGAAGATAATTGAATAGAGAGTTGAAAAGCACCACAGAATAATATAAAATGATAAGAACTAAAAAATTCAGCTTCTGTAATAGTAAACATATCTATCCCATTAAAATTCTTAGAAAAAAATTAACACGATAGATAAGAGCAAACTGATGGATACAATTAATTTGTTCTTTGCAAAGACTTTTGAAAACCAAATCTCCTACAAGTGGATCTTCAGAATAATTGGAAAAGATCTGAGAGTGCATCTACAGCAGAGTTTTAATTCAAATCTTCCCCACTTTCTGTGGTTTGAGTTACAATGTGGAGCTGCCTCAGAATGCACAAGGTTTTCTTCCAGACAGATCTAAATCAGAAGATGCAGTCATAAACCAGATCTGTGACACTTCAAATGCTACTGTGTACTTAAACTCCAGACTGTATCAGAAGAAATCTAGATGAGTAAAAGCTCCCAAAATGCATGAGGGACTCCCACACTCTGACATGTTCTGCTGGCTGATGCACTAGCCAGGGGCTCACATTCATCCTGTGAAAGTTACTATATGAACTTGCCTATCCTTAGCTAGGACGTCCCTTTGAGGCAGTAAAAAATCAGCCTCATGTGACTAATCATCTGTCTTTTGGTAAAACTGAATCCCTCAAAGCAACTTACTGTACAAAGAGAACTGACTTTGTCTCAGGGAATGTACTGTATGGAAGCTGGTGTAGGAAATGACTAAGGTGGCTCACCACACCAGTGGAGTGAAAGGACTTAAAAGGCAGCTAATGGGCACTGGGGCAGATGGTGGGGCTGGAAGAATTGGAAAGACCTTGGGGTATGAGGGTCAAACTGAGATGGAGCAGTGGACCTTTTTTGAGGTGTCTGTAAAACAGGAATTTAGTAATGCTTGTCTTTTGGCAAACTCTCACCCCTTTCTCAGCCACAGAACAGAGGAGGAGGAAGAAGAGGAGGAGGGGAAGTAGGCAGGAATTTGCTGTTTATGCAGCAAGCTCTCCTCTTACAAACAGTCCTTGTGCCCTTTGGCACAGGCAAAGCTGTTGGCTCTGCTACTGCTGGCTACTGACTGCTCTGCCTGAGCAGCAAGTTGGCCCTGTCTGTCTTGAATGAGACACCCAAAGAACAAGGGTCTTCTCTGATGCACCAGCTTACAAGCTGCCTTGCCAGCCTTCCTGACTGACACAGGCTCCAACAGTGCCTGTTATTACTCCCCTCTGCCTGCAGCCATATCCTCAACAGCCTGTAGTTCTAACATTTTGATGAGGCTAATTGCAAACATCAGAGATGACAAGTGTCCTGAGATAGTTCACTGCAATCAGATCATATCTAGCAGCTAGTCTAAATGAGAGAGGCTGAGAAAACTGTATGCAAGGTCAACAAGCACACCAAGTACCCCTGATACCAAGAAGTTCCAGAAGTTCTCTAACTGTTATCCTTGAATTTCTTTGGCATTTAAATCTACATACTTAAAATACATTTCTCTTCAGTCATTCTCAGCAAAAAACCCATGTTTTCAAGACTGTAGTCTTACCTTGAACATTTCCCTGGTATTTTGCTGCTCTTTAGGTGTCATTTATCTGGCAATGCATCCTTGCCAGCAATCTAAAAAGAGAATTCCAGGTAGTGTTTACACTGGAGCTTTCCTGCAGCTCTGTCTTTGCCCTCTGATACAGCTTCTCCGTGTGCAGCATCAAATTACCATGTTGTTTTTCTACTGCCATCTTGTATTGCAGCCATATGAACTTGCTATCTACATTTAGGCCTGTTTCAATACTCCCTCAGAAGTCAACATTAATAATAATCATCATCATACTTTTCAATATTAATTCTCCACAAAACTGCCTACATGTGCTTTGGATCTCAGCCTCGTGACTCTGTGCTTATTCACAGAAAATATTTTACATACACTCAGTATACTGTCTCACTGCTTAGAGAGACAGCAGCTGAAACAGATCTCTGAAAAACAAGAGAATTAACTTGTTCTGATGAGACTAAGAAGCTTGGCTGAATGTCCTACATCAGAATCTTTGGCACATCTCCTCCACTTTGAGGTACTGTGACATCAGTTATTTTTTGAATATCTTGATAAACCAAGGTTTATTTCCTGCAGTAGTTATTTCAGTGGGGTTGCTTCAGTGAAAACAAAGGTGGAACTTGTACCTAGTGTGCTGTGTTAGGTTCCCACATGTGCTTTCTCTCTCTTGCTTCCTCTCTATTTTTAATGTCTCCTCTTGCTGCCTTTTCACTGAAGAAGCATAGCCAATTGCAAGATAGCTTGCTTGCATTTGAAAAAGCAGACCTGGCTGCTCTCCAAGATTTCTCATTTTCACTTACCTGGAACATTGCTTTAAACAGGAACCACATGTATTTACTGGTAGGCAACCCAGTAATTTCATTCTCCACAGGAATTTTGGGATGCATACATTAATGGTATAAGCATGGGGAAAAAAAGTTATTCTGAATGAGAAACCTAGTGTTTACAAAAGCAGTGTTTGATACTTCAGAGTGGAATTTGGTTTCATTCCCCAGCATGTTAAATCATAACTAGGCATGTGTGATTTAATATAGCTGAGAGATTTCCTGATTTGTTTTTAATTGCCAGTATACACAGTCTGCATTTTCAGCATGAGTTATTTTTATTTGAGATGAAAGAAAATGGGAACAATAACAAAGCCTTCATGAGAAAATACTTTTCTGCAGCATATCATATTGACTCTGCCCTGCAAAATGTGAGTTTCAAGATGTCATGATGCCCAGAAAAGGAAACTGCCTAAGGTCCCAGATCAAGAAAGGATTCAAGCACAGCTCTAAATTCAATGGGACTTAAATAGAGGCTTTCTTTAAACACATAACTCAAAGTCCTCATAAATCAAGATGATTTTTTTTATATACATACATATATAGTGTATATATTTATTAATTACTGTTCAATGTAATGGATTCACGAATAACAGAGCCACATGTAACATATACCAAACATGATTCCCATGACATGTTTAAACCTAAGTTTTATTCTGTATATGCCCTACGGCTGAAGGTAGCTTGTTAGGAAGGGAATTGGCATTTGTTCATTCTCAGCCCTTCATCTGTATTAAAAGATTCACATCCTACTGTAACATTTTCATTTACAACCCCTTCAGGCCAATAAAAAGCATAATCATTTTCCTCTCCAGTAACTACATTGGACATCAGCTTTAATTCCAGCACACTTTTTTCTTCCTAAACCTTTTTGTCTCTAAACAGCTGGTCAATATATTTCTTCATTATGCCCCTTTTTCCAAAAACAGCCATGCCATGCTCCCAGTAATATACCTTCTTGACAACACCTTTGTCCTAATTGTTTCATCCTTTGTAATTTTGTGCACATCCTACTGATGGATACAGAATGTCTGGGAGCCATATATTACAGATTCTATTTCCTCCACCATATCTATCCAGTTCCTGTGCAAAACACATGCTATCTGTAACGAATCATAAAGTCTAGAGAGCCTTTGATTAAAGTTGCCGGTATGGCGGACTTTGATACAGAGTTTGTATCTGCAAATAAAATTCTCCTTAATTTTCCCCAGAGCCTTTTCAAACGTATATACAAAAGCCTTGTTTATCCATTTGATCCTGGGAGATAAGCAGCAGTTCTAACATGCTTTAGTGAATGTGTCTGAAATTGTTTCAAAACAATTGTGGACTATTATCAAACAATTTCTTCAGATAATCCAGAAACAATCAATAAACTCCAAGAGTTTTTGATATTCTGGCCAGTAAACAAAGCTTTGTGCTGGGACGAGAACCAGCTACAGCTACCTACATGACTGATTTATTAATCTCTGTGAAATCTAGATAATTTCTATCTCATTTATGTATCCTGTGACAAAGTGAAGGATTTCAATCCTATTCATTTTCTGTCATTTTACCATCCAGAGCAGTTATTAAAGTTACAAACTGCATTCTCAGGAAGCACCATATTTTCTGAGGCTGCTCTTTCAAAAGCCTACTTATTCAAAGTAATTTTGCAGACTAACCATGGTACCCTTTCAGTGCCCTCTCCTCCATGCTCTAGGAGTGTTTTTGAACTCTTCCAGTTCTGTACATAAGAACTCCAGCATATTCGTTAAAAGAAATATTACACTGCTAGTAGTTTGGGCATTCTAACACTGGATGGAACCTACTAACTACTGGCATCCTTTATGATCTTTTTCCTTGCTCATGACCAATCAAAGATGATGTTTAAATTAAGGCAGAAAAGAAAAATAAAATTTCCACAAAAGGGCTAAAAGACTGTCCCATAGCTTAACCTAATGGGTCAAATACTCTCACTGCTCAAATCCCCAGCAAAGAAAGAAGTAATTTTTTACAATTAACAAAAAGGTAACAAATTAATATGGGCCAAAATTATACTACAAGTAGCACTAGTAATTTTGCTTCCAGTTTTGCGTAGTTCTTTAGGACATACTTAATTTGTCTGTTTTTCTGAATCAGAGCATAATTAAGATGTTCTTAATCACCTCTTTAAGTTAGTGAAGGAAAATTATTTCAAGATGAAATCAACTGGACATTGTGTCTAAGAAACTAATAAAAATTATGAAATTGAGTGATTTGTGAAAAACATGCATCTAAACTTTAAATAAATTTAGAAATATGTTAATAGATAATTATTATTTAAAAATTACAATACCTAAAACCCCCCACCCTCTTCCTAACTGCCCCTCAGGTTGGCCACCATTAGAGTAATTGGCTGATTTTCTTAATGCATCCTCCTTAGGAGGAATTTTAAGGCAGATGATCTGAAAAAGTAGAGCATGAATGGCTCTCCAAATAATTTCAAGAGCAAACACAGAGCAGCACAGAGCAGCAGAAGTTGGTGACTTCTGTACCAGAGACTGACAAATGCGAAGTCTGTGGGGAGAGAAGGTGGCTGCTGCAGGGACTGACCAGGGAACTCTCAGGGATCTGTGACAGTAAGGACCAAAAGCATGGGGAGTCAGAGGAAGTACTTAGTTCAGGAAGGAAGCTGAGATGGTCCTTCCAACTTGATTGTTACTGAACCATCAGACTTCAGGTTGAAAGAGTTCTGTGCAGCCTTTGCAGGCCTGATGAGATTGTTGTGCTTTCTTCCTCATCTGTGACACGACAAATTACATCTCTGCCTCTTTGCTGTGTATAAAGAAAATGCTGAGGAATGCTGTAAAAATCTCCAAGCAGTTATTTTGATTCTTGTGGTCATGATAGCTGATATCTGTCAGGGTCCTGAATGCTCTCAGGGATTCAGCAATGTGTGTCTCCTGCTCCATCTCTGGGGTTTGGTTGCCTGTACCTAACGACAGCTACATTTTGGTGCAGTGGTGTCACTTTGGTCAGACTATTGGGAAAGAGCTGTGAGAGGCCTCTCTGGGGCCTCCATTCCTCACCTTATGAGATCCCTTCAGGCTTAGGCCCTTGCTTCGAGCTGTTGCTTTAGAGGTGTCAGTTTTATGAATATTTGTGCCTAGATCCCAAAATCCTCTTCTCAAAACTGAAGACAACTTAAATACCTAATAGATCCTTCTACCTGCTTTTAAGACAAACCTGGAGATGCAGTAGCTAGATTAAGGAGAACACTCAGACTGAGGGTTCATCTCCACAAGAATGGAGAATTTCTTGACCTCTATTTAGTGGTTAACCCAAATCCCTCCAAACAAAACTCAAAGCATTTTTGTCAGTAGAGAGAGGTGTGGCAAGACATGAGGCCAAACATCATACTACTTGGAGTCATGAGGGAGAAAGGAGACCATAAAACCAAGAACTTCTCAGGTTTGCTTTCTGGATTTGTTTTATTCAAATTATCCAAAAGATAAGTCAATACACATTTTTGTTCGTTGACAGGGTATTAGATGTGTGGTAGACAAAAACATAGACATAATACCTGTTTGTGTAATAGCCCATTCAGACCTCTCAACATGCACATTCACCTCACCCCCATTTTCCACCTCTTTGATCCCTGAAAATATTTACTTTACATGGAAAGCCAAAACCTCCTTCTACCCAACTAAACTAACAGCTGCACAAACTTCTGAAAAACAGCTCTGAAGTATTTTTCCACCAAAATAAAATAAACAAATGCCAAAAAAAAAAAAAAGCCAACTTGATCTGTTTGGTAAGAATTATTTTCTATAAACTCGTTGTCTCTTTTTATGGAACTGTTTGCTTCTGGAAATATGGGTTGCATCTACTTGCTTGGTTTTAAAGGGCTTCTCTGTGGTGAATCATTCCCATATATGAGATGTATCAAAAATTAGCTTGACACTGGATCAGCAGCTACAAGTTTAGGTCTGACCAGGAGCTTCTCAACACTTTATACTTTGGCCTGTGTTGTAATTTTTGTTGTTTGAAAGTATATTTTTTGAACTCTTACAGAGAAAAGGAACAGAAAAAGGAAAAAAAAAATCACTTAAGTATGTACAGTGGCATATTTAAGTTAGCAAACTGGCTCCAAATAACTAAGAGTAAAACAGGGGTGTTCAGTGCATTCTGAGCATAAATGCCCATGTCCATTGAAATCTCCTAGGCCCAGGTGCCTGAAAACAATACTGTGCTAGCTCAATTAGAAAAAAAAATCCCTGAAATGGCTGAGAGACTGACTAAAAGCCTCTCTATTTTGCAGCAGACAAAAAGGGGGAAAAAAACCCAAACCAAACCAAAAAAATAATAATAAAAAAAATAAATAAAACCCCAAAGATGTATCACGAAACATGAAGGAGAATTTCACAAGGGGTGGTTATTTTTGGTGGTTACAACAGAATTCTCACTACCAATTTCCACTTCGAATTCAATAACATAAATATAAAGCATTCATGCAGTTTCATCTGCCACGTACACCATGTGGCTGTGCTGTCAATTTTGTCTATGGAAGGGATTAGACTGGGACGCCTCCACAAGCAGCAGTGATCTCCCACTCACAAAAAGCAGCATGCAGCTTACTATCAATAGTCAAGCAAACCGTGTTTTACCCCTATTTATCACAGCATGGTTCAGCCAGGAGCTGCAGGTTTCGACAAAAATGAATAATTTTACTGGTAAGCAATACAAACTTGAGATGCCCTTCACCAGTCCCAAAATATCTTGTTTTCCTGGATCACATCCATAGCCTGTATGTCAATGGTAGCTGTAGTCTAGCTGAAGTGACTCAGATTCGAAGCATGTAGTGGGGGGGTTTAACACAGGAATTTATACGGAACCTACGATTACTTCATTTTCACATAAACTTGCGGCGTTCCGGGTGTAGCTCGGAGCCAGCTTTGATCGCGTTCGCGGCACCGCGCTCCCTAACGCACCCCGGGGGACACAAACTTTAAAACCAGGGCATTACCCCGTGCTTCGAGACACTTTGCTACGAGGAGCCTAGTAAAATCCAGCGGGGCTGGTGGAAAAACCCCGAAGCTGCTGGCGGGCCGGGCAGGCGGGGCTCGGCTTCACCCAGCTAAACAAACGGCTGATAAGGCGGCGCGGGCGGCAGCGCGGAGCTCGGCGCGGGGCCGCGGCTCTCCCAAGGTCAGCTATTTAGGGACAATAACAGGAACACGCCGCCGCGCTCCCCGCCCAGCGCTGCCCGCCGCGCCCACTCCGCCACCTGGCGGCACCGGGCCGGGCCCCAACCCGAGCCCGAACCCGACCCGAAGCCCGTCTCAAAGGCGGGAGCCGCGGCGGGCCAGGAGGGCGAGCTCCCGTTCTGCAGGCGGGCCTGCCCAGCGCCTGCCCGCAGTCTGAGGGCTGGGCCCGCGGAGGCCGCTCTGCCCTCAGGCTCCCCTCAGCCCGGTGTCTCCGCGGTTTTCCTGACGGTCGCATGTCTTCTTTATTGTGGAGAAATGGTGGGTTTAGACGAATTTTCACAAGCACAGTCGTTGGCTTCAAAGAAGATGGACAATCCAGTTAAATACCTTGATGCTGCGGCTTCTTTTAACACAGTAAATGTTGTGGGTTTGCGACCCTCCCTCTACAGCCCATGCACATTGTGCCCTTAAACCCTTACTCCCCACACACCATGTGGGGTGTACCTGGAGTCCAATGTTCCTGCAAGTCCAATGTCCCATGAGTTACATGTGCTTCCCTGGCCGGTGACCTCAAATCACTGGGGCTTGCCATATTAGACCAACTATTTGTCTTTGTGGTAGGGGAAGCCCCTCCATGCCACTGAGTGAATGTATGCTCAAACTCAAATGTGAGTAACTCTTCTTAACAAGAAAAACTTTGCATTTCCTGGTGAACAGGATAAGCAGAGCTTTTAAATACACTTGTTTCAAAGAACTCTGCTTAATGTTCTGAATAAATCCTTTCAGAGAATAACAGCAGTAACAATCTATTCATTTTAGTATTAAAATAGCAAGAATGTATTTTAAACCAACTATTTTTTCTGTCCCAGGAAATGGCCTGCCTACCTCCTTTTTTAAATACTATTTTTATTCTCCTGGTGGCCTGAATTCAGGATGGAGTTAATATTTTTCTCCATGACGCAGTAGGCAGAACATGCTGAAACTTTATGAACCCAGAAGTGTATTCTCTATGATAAACAAAAACAAACTAAAAAAATCCTTCAAGAACTCTGCAACTCATATGGCTTTTACCATCTGGCACACAGTCCTGGCACACTGTAAATCCTTGCAAGTGGTATCTCCTTTACAGACCCTAATATATAAAACCCATATGCCAGTGGCTTGTAGAGGCCACCCCCTCAAGTTGCAGTCATCATCTTGTAGCAATGTGAGATCTTCTACGACGCCAAAGCTTTTATGGTATTTCAGAAGGTAAAAAAAAAATCCATCTTATCCAAACCGTAACAGTATGGACATTGACAGTGAGGCAACTTTCAGTCATGATGCCTTTCTTTAGAAATGTCACCAATCACACTCAACACAGAGAGCTGGGAGTTGAGCAAAGGCAAAAGCAGAGAGGGGGATTGAATGTTGAGTGCTCTAAAGATAATTCCAGGGTTATCTCTGGAAAAAATTAAAACAACTCGCATTGAGACATTTAGTAATACAAGATACCGAGGTTACATTTGATGAATACCAACCCTAATGACAAATATACTCTGTGTAAATCTGAGCTCCATGACTTTTGGCAAGGATATTTGCCAGCAGCTCAAAAGTCCTGGCACAGAATATCCACATGCCCATAAATTTCTGCAGGCACAAATACATCTGTTAAATCATTCCTTCATGCCTCCCTTCAATATATGAAGTCCTAAGTGTTGAGCACTTCATCACCAAGCTGCCCATCACCGAGCTGTCAGAGGCCATCCCTGACCTCTCCAGCACAAAGGGACTGGAGACCTGAGGGAGCTCAGAGTAGGTTCCCTAGAGCAGGATGTCTTCATCTGCAGCAACTGAAAGGACACTGAAAAGCAGAAGGCACTTAAAAAGTTAGATTACTCTGAGTGAGGGCTGTCCTCATGGATTACTACTAGATTGCTGTTCTAGATTTTGATGCCAGAAGGCATAATCAGGTCTAACCCTATGAATAATACACATGTGGTAATGCATCCAGCTCATCTCCTCTCTATACTCAGGATCTTTTTGATCTGCGAAAATGAAGCTAATGAAAATATGGAATGTCTACATCTTACCGAGACCTTGTTTGCTTTCTGTGAAGGGTCATCACCATTTCTTACCTGAACTGGGCAAGCAGTAGAACTGTAGTAGAATAAACACAAATTATTTAATCGTTTACTTTATACATGGAGACATTTTTCTCAAATGTTGAGGTCACACAGCAGCTCTTTCTGATGGCATCACTGATGAAGGAACATTCTGTTTGATTGTTGCTGCTGTTTCTAGGAGGTGGGTGTTGAGCAAGGGGGCTTCTGTGCACACAGATACACAACTTAAGGAACTTGTTTAGGGTGAGGTATAATAAGAAAACAAGAATCCAATCTGGAAAAAAAGTATTTCTTCTCTATTCATACTTACACTTAAAATATGCAATTAGTTACTTTTTTGTTCTTAGATAATTAGAAAACTTGATCTCTCCTTTGTATAAATATAAAATGTTATTGGAATTCCTACCACAATAATACCAGCAGCACATCAATAGCCATTTTGTTTAACTAAGGGCTCTATCAAGAGAGGTGAAAGAAAGCCACTTCTTTGTGTGCCATCCAGTGACTTTTATCCCAAAGTGTGTAATTTGCGATTTTCGAGTACAGAAACTCTACCAATGTTTTTGTGTTGTTGTAATATTTTAATTGAAAGAATGAAGAGATTTTTAAATAGATAGAGCAATTTTTAATTTGATAAAACACTAACATTTGTCTGGTTGCAAATGTAATACTACAGCAATAACAAAAGACTGTTTGGTTATGGGATATTATTTTTATATGTGCAAATTAATAATTGTTAATCTGTTATAATGATTTTTTTTACTGTAGCAGCCACAACCTCTGTCATAGCTGAGATTTCTCTGTAGTAACTACTGTACCATAGGAAAAAGCAGGAAAAAATAACCCATTCCCCAAAGCCTTTAGATTTACAGGTACATAGAGCAAGTCCCTTGTAGTGCAGGGGTTAAAACAGAGAAGTTCAGGAAACAGTAAAACCAGTTTGATCAATATGACGGATTGACAACCTTTGACAGAATCTGGCTGCTTTCAAGAGATTTGCAGAAAATGTCGCCCAGGAGACTACTGAGGAAATATTTACAGGGAGATGACATGCTAACTGCACAGGTTCACAGGGACAGCCCATGGCCTTGTCGCTATGTGAAAAGCAAACTCGGAAAGGCGTATCCAAAACGTTAACAGGTGGATGATAGATGCTAGAATCTTAGCATGACAGGAAGCGGAGGCAGGATTTTAAACCTGATATAAAAAGATGAGTGGGAGGAATGATATGAGAGGAAGCCTGAGTGGGAAGAGCAGGACACTGCTCTGTAGGGTTGAAGAACAGGGAGGCCATGTGCTGATGCACAAGAACAGATGAGACAAGATGAGACAGATGAGACAAGAAAGAGAAAACCAGCCTTTGCAGCAGAATTGTCAATGAATCCCCTTCCTTTTGTAAGCCTTAGAGGGGAAAAAAGAAGAAGTAAATATTACTAAATGTTAAAAACAAGAATAGTTTTGAGATGTAGCATGTGTCTCCCAGAGTAAAAAAGAAATGGCATATTCAGAGGCGCTATAATGGAAACATTTGTGGGTTTAAACACAGCACTGCAGCACAGCTGTAGAGAGGCCTGAGTGGTATCAGGGGCATGTGTGATTGAAGAAAATGGGGCTACATATTGTCTAGGAAAGACAGTCTGGGTAAGGATGGAGAATTACCTCTGAGCCTGAATATGAGAAGGTTTTAAGAGGTTCTGTTGGGAGCATGATAAGTACAATCTCTTTTGCTATTAAGCATTGAACTATGAGTTCTGATATAAATAGGAAAATATATGTGTCAATATAAGCCTTGACAGTAACATCTACCACTGATACAAAGAGGAGCACCATGGTAAAGTGAGTGATTGAAAACAGGGACTGTAGCTGAGGAAGTAAGAGAAGGCAAGTATGGTTCTGGAACCGATGTTCAACAGATGTAGCAGAAACTAGAGTGAAAAATGTTCTCTATGTCCCCTGTCATTAAACAAGCAAGAAAAGTGAATAAAAGCCCGAGTCAGAGCTGGCTGAGAAATTTCATATCATCACCATCTTTATTGAAGTGAGGAAACCAAAGCCTGTTCATATCATATTTTTTAGACATCTTGTTGAAGATCAGTTTCATGATAAATTTAAGCTGACCTAAAAACAGCCTGATGCAAAGATGCATGGTCCAGCTTTCACCACATTTCTGCTGCTTCTTTTCTGTTACCAAGGTAAATCAATTTAAAGTTAACCCTGGAAGAATAAAATGAGTTTTAAGCAACATTAGTGTATTGACCTGATCTCCCTGACTGAACAAGTCACTGTAGCTGCTGCGAGGCAGTGGGGAGAAACAATCAGTTCTGGATGGGACGGAGAGGGAAAAGACAGGACTGCTCTTTTCCAGGACAACAATATTAGATCAACTTTAAAACTGATATCAAAGTCAAAGCTGGTGTCAAATTTAGGTGCTCTGAATGATGATTAAGAGTACCTAGGCTTTGTACATTTTCTGCTCTCTTCAACAGCTTTACAGTAAAGGAAAAAAAATCTACTATATAAAAGACCAGTGATAAAAGACATATCCCATAAACGACAATTTTTCATGGATATTTTATTTTCCATCTATTTTCTTCCACATTTTTCATTCATTTCAGTCCTTACATTCCACAGAAATGCATAATTATATTACAATAATTACATAGGTCTACTTGTTAGGGATTCAAAGGCTGTAGCAAATTTTCACTTTTGAGTAATTTGTCTATCCTTACTGTATCCTATGCAGATTTAGCAAAATACAGTATCTTAGTCTGAACAGTTGAATTTGCTTTCTGTTTTTTCCAAGTATCATGAAATATTTAAGAAGTTGTTCATATCTTCTGTATTCTGGCTTTTGTTTCATCATTGGTGTTTTTACCCATAAATAGCTTTGAGCTTGTGCCTAGTACAGTGATCAGGCAGAAAACAAGAGAGAAAAACAAATGAACAACAACAACAAAAGTGTGTCAGGATATTGTTGCAAAAACTCAACAATTATTCAATCGCCTATTTAAAAGAAAATACAGCCCCAGCACGTATTTTCTGGGAATATTTAGCAATTAAATCTGAGACATTAATGTTTGCTGAACTTACAAACTGCAGGCTTGAGCTCGTAGAAGTAGACTTTAGACCATGCATTATTTTTTACCTGCTCGCCTGCTCGTCCAATCAGGTAACATGAATAATGTGTGGCTTACCATGCTTACTCCATTAAGCATACCAGTTCATAGTTTAAATGTCTAATAATGATACTTGAGCAAATTATAATCGAATTTAAAAATGCATTGAATGCATTCTCATTGTGGATCATTTGGGGAGGGCACTCGAATTTGTTTTGGATAACTCTCAAGAAAAAAACATTACATTTTTCATTTGAATTAAATGTTTTTGTCTATCAAAATGACACAGAGCTGATTTTAGTTATATCCATAGCTGCCAGTGAGGAACAGCATTGTCTTTTTAAACATGTTTTATCAGCTTTGATTTGCTGTCTAACCTAAATTCCTTTCCCTCTTCTTTTTCCCCTCTCATTTAATGCTACATTTCTGTTTTTAACTATTGGGATCTGAATGATGCTGCCCAGAGTTTGCATTTTGATATTATATCAGCATGTTATTTTTTGTATCTTTCCTATCAACATGTCTTAACCCTATGAAGGTTTTGTGAGAACCATGACATCATCAAAAAGTTATCTAAATTTAATAATAAGAAACCAAGTGGGGAAAAAACTTAAGAAAAGTAAACAAGGGCTTCTATTGCAGTAATTGCCATGATAAGTTTGCAACATATCCATTCTTAATGAAACAAGCATACACAATATCTTTCCTATTTTAAGAATCCATGCAACATCTAAAAAAAAAAAAGATGTTCAGAAATCAAACAAAAAAGATTATGTAACTCTAAAGTATGCAATTATAAAGGAAGACAAAATAAAAAGTGCTGAAACAATTCCAGCTTAGAACAAAATTTATTAAAAGAATTGATATATTCAGTGGGTACAAGCAACTTTGTTGCAATTCTGAGCAGAATGAGGACTAATAAAAGGCAAAACCAAGAAGGCACGATTGTTCTTGTTATGTGCTGAAGCCAGGCACAGATGCATCTCTGGCTTTGCATTTGCTGTTGTGATTCTTTTAGTGGCTCTGGTGGTACAAGAGACACTGTTACATCAGCTTATAACTTCTACCCTGTTTTATCTTGGAGCCTAGCATATTTCAGAATATCCTGTATCCCATTTTCAGAGGCCTATATTAATTCTTAAAGGCCTCCAGTTCAGGAAAGTTAACTTTAAGCATGTGCTTAATCCCTTTCCTGAATCAAAACCTAGAAAATCAACTTTGTTGGTGCAATTTTTAATAGATTTTGTTGGCAGAGCAATTTTTTTCATATCAGTAGAATCAATCCACCTTGATGCCCTTATCCTTTTTAATAATTGATATTCTCATTTGGCATTTTTACAATCCTACATTAAGCATGAAGATTTCCTATTGGAGGTGTAAAATAGCCCTTCTGAAAGACACGGGAAGGGAAACACCCCAACACTCTGTTTGCTGAAACTATGCTGGTTCTGCTTTGACATTCACCAAAGACAATGAGATACAGTTACCTACTTATTTCACTTTTGTTATTACTGAGGTTGAAGCACTTTTTTCCTCCTATAAATCTTCATGTGCATATTTACATGAAATCAATAGCTAAAAAATACAAAATCCAAACCTAAGGCTTTTTATTTTCAAAGGACATTCATTTTTATGTACTGCTCATGATGTAATTCTTGGGGCTTTCCTGTGCAGGGCCAGCAGCTGGACTTCAATGATCCTTATGTGTCCCTTCCAGCTCAGAACATTCTGTGATTCTGTACTACTTGACCCACTCTATTAGACTAAGATGGTGTATCTATCGATAGAATTAGCTTTTTTGCCTAGAAATTATGATAAATGCTAGGATATAGAACAGCTATTCCATGATACAGGATGTTGTTTAATCAGTGTCTGTATTACTTTAAAACAATAGAAGTTCACCTAAATATAGAGTAATCTGATAAAATCATCTCACTGGCCTCTGAGATTCTGATCACTTTATTATTCTCAATCCATCAGAATTTTAGAATTTTTTTTTTCTTTTAACAGTACATAAAGAGTATGCTTTTCTTTTTACAGAAATTCTTTCCTGTCAAACTTTGTAAAAAGCAGCAAATCATCATGCCCCATCCAGAGCATCTGTTGCTAAATTTGGCTCTTTTCTACTTACTCAAATGTGAGAAATATTTCTAGAGGCCTACATTTTATAGAATTGACATGCCAAAAGTTCACTGACCACACTGTCTTCATAAAAGCTTTGTTTGCTAGTTAGTTGTTTCTGAGTGCACTTATTCAAAAGGATTTTGAAGCTGCTGATGTGTTGTATTTAGTTCTTTTGAAATGCTGAAAACAGTGTCTTATTATGTTTAGATTTTAGCTTACCTTTGTAACCAGTTCTAATTGTTTAATTTACTCGTGCTCTTTTAAGGTGGACAGCAGAAAAAAATCCTCTTTTCAAATTACTTGGATTACTTGAAATTACTCCTTCAGTCAACTATCATTACATCGAATTAGTAAATAAATAGCTTTTTTATTGAAACTAAAATTACAGCTGTCAAGTAAATGTACCCAGATGAAACTTAAGAGTTCAGGGCTTGGCCAAGATTTCCCTGCCCAGCCTGGACAGGACTCTCCATCTTCTTGCACCTAAGTTTACCTGTTGTAAAATGGAAAAACAGTAGTTCATCTCTTAGTCTCCATCTTCATGCATTACTGCAATTTTATGCAATGAGAATCAAGAGCTTTCACTAATTATAGAATAAGAAGCATAATTTGTGAACAAATTTAACATATTCATGATTTTAAGAATAAGAGTAGTCCCACTGAGATGTTCTCTACATGGCCTGTCTTTACAGGGTCCTTGGGATTAGTCACAAACTATGAAAGGCTACTGTGGTATATTTGCAGTTAGGTGCCATTAAATTGCCTTCTTGCTCCCATTTTTAAGAAAGACTTAGAGACAGCTCCTGACTTAGCCTGTATGATAATGACCAAGATAGAAGGAAAAGAAACTGCATTTCCCTTTGTATCATGACATTCTAAATCCAGGCTGAAGGTTAGATCTAGCCTACCTTTTTATGACAGTGAAAATGATACATGTTTATCTCTAAGTATCAGGTGTGCTTTTCTTCAGCTGTCAATTAGACTTAATTCTGTTGTTAAAGGATTTGGCAGTTTGTGACTATTAAAAACAGTTTGCAAGGGATATTGTTGCCCTTGGCTGAGTTTTGCATTTTAGCTGTATCCCTATTTAAAACCTCTGTATTTTCCATGTCGCATGAATTGTCAAGTGTCGTCTTTCAGAAGAATGGACAGCAGCCTTCACTGCAAGCATACAGAGTATACCTATGTTCCCAGTATGCTGCTTATGTATTTTATATATTGGCTTAATATTTACTTAAATGCACATAAAAGAAAATAATGTCTGTATGCTTCAACAGTGAAAAATAAACTATAAAATCATCACAAAAATGAAAGTCAGAAAGACAGAATATTCTTTGTATATGCACATCCGCAACAAAATATAGAAATGATCTAAATTAAATCTTCCCAGATCTAAAACTTCCAAGTAAACACCAACTCAGGATATTCAGCATTTCTCATTTTAAAGTAACATGCCTTCTAGGAGAACAAATAAATTTAAGCTGTTTTAGTTCAGACAGAAAATGAATTCTAATTTGCAGACACCTTCTCAGAGAAAGCTCTAACGCTAATGTCTATTCTTAGCAAGAGAGGAAATTCTGAGTACCTCTGTGACTTATGTTATCTGATACCTAATGTTTCTGAGCAGTTTTTTGGGGGGGTGGCAGCAGGGTGAAATCCTGCATGAAGATACCATAGGCATGCAAGTATTTGCTCCATCTATGATAGAGTAAGTTCCTTTCAGAAGAGGAGGTCTAAAGTAAAAAGTGTGTCTTTCTTTAATTGAGATAAACTAACCCTAACAATTGATTTGAAGTCATGAATTTCTGCTTGGAAAATATGCACTGTCTGTATTTGTATGTTGTTTGAATAAGAACTGACATTCTTACTCACATTAATTGTGAAGCCCTTAAAATGAAAAAGAACCATATCTTATTCCGATAAAATACATGTTTACATTATTATATTATATATATATATATATACACACACATGTGGTTTTGTATATATATATGTGTGTGTGTGTATTTATATATATATTTCCAAGAAATGAGTAATTTAAAAATGGACTCAAAATATTTCTCCAATCTCTTACTTTCTAATATATTATACCCTTAGTAAGGGGAGTCTTCCCAATATTTGAATGTTTAAACTGATATCTGTCAGCATTGAGTATGAAGTTAACACCAGCTATGAACACAACCTCCCTGCTGAGCAGCCATTAAAAAGTTGTTCTTTCCGATTCTTGTGTAAATATCTAGGTTAGATTCCTAATAAAAATTCTGTGAACTTTAGCTGAAACAAAAATAACAGAACTATTTGAGGTTTGTTACAGTCACTTCTATATCCAGCTGACCTTGTCCCAATTTTAGCTTTGTTTCCCTTTTCTGTGTGGCTTCTGGGAAACCGCCTTGAAAATAAAATCTACTCAGAGGATGAAATCCTGAACTTCTTACTCTGATAAAACCTCTATCTAGCTCTGCCTTGCAAACAGTTACTTTTGCACTCCTCATTTTTTTTCAGAATCAGTGCTTAAGTTCAGCTGCAAAGGCAATAATAACCTAGAACAAATTAGGATATATTGAACACAGTCAATTTGTGCCAAATGAAGATTCATAATACCGGAAAAAAATTACCACCAGTTCAAGCATACAGGAATCTTAACAGTAAATAATGGCTGTACAATGAACATTAAGAATTTGTTTACTTTTTTTTTAAGGTCCAGAAAAAGTAGTAAACTAACTTTACCTGAGAAGCTAATATTAAGTTCAGCAAACTTAATATTTCAGACCATATGCTAAGGAAAAGACTATGCCTTTAAAAAGTGAGTACAGAGCACTTTTCCAGGTTCTAATCCTGAGATGAAAGGGCAAGAAAGGGATAGAATGTGTTGCTTCCCTCCTCCAAAGGAGAAGTCCAGATTTTAGCTTTGCACTGGGCTGTAAAGCAAGATCAACACAGGTATCTGCCTTTTTGTCCCTTCATGTCCCCTAGTGTGAGCATGGACTACTTGTGTTACACACCTGGCAACATGGAGAAAAATACTGGGGGGTTATATTCTTCTTTTCCTTTGTTTCTTGCTCTTCCTCAGTTTTCTCTATTATTATTATCTTGACCTCTTCTGTGAAGTGCTTCAAAATGTTTAATGACAATACTACAATCCTTACATTTATTTTTAATTGAAGCAATAGGAGACAAATGCATGATCATTGGTAATTGTTAGAGCGATTTTCCTTTAAATAGTAAAGAATGTCAGTCTGTTCAATGATGATCAAGTATGTACCAGCAAAGTTTAAATTTCTGTCCATTTCTCAAATATGCTAAAAATTTTTATTCTGTTCTGGTAAGCTAAAAGAATCTTAAAACTTAAACCTCAAAGGTCTTATAAATCAGAGTTTTCCCAGGGATGTAATATACACTTATTGTGAAATACTGTAATAAAAAAATCAGGAAGCCTAATTTGTAGCCACCATTGCACTTCTGGCCATTTTGTAAGCAGAAGATAGACTTCTAACTAAGAATTTAGACATAAACTCTTCTGATCTCGTAAGCTGTCACAATAGACGGAACAAAGGTTCATGTGTGCAGTCCTGGCCCCTGCAAGTGTTGCAGTGCTCCATTAAAATGCTTGCTTGCTAAGCCTCAAATGCTGCTGCTCAAAATACTGTCAGTGGCTAAGGATAGATCTTTCACAGCCTCACAAAGCCACAGCAAATGAAGCACTCCCCATTGCAGACCTGAGCTGCTCTGACCTCCAGAGTGGCAGAGGTAGACTGTACAGGCTCACTGGCTGCCCTCCCAAGTCAGCTGTATGCTATGGTACAAACAAAAAAAATCCTGAGGATTGCATAAGGCATCTGTGAAAGCCATACTGTGCAAATCATTTCTCTGAATCCTGTTGTCTTTTTCCAGAATCACACAGGGAAGTATAGCTTTTGCATCCTCCACACTTTGCCCAGAGTAGTAAATTCCCAAGTCTAATAGAAATAGCCAAAGGATTAAGACAAGAAGCCAGTATGTCATGCTCATCTGATGGTTTTGTTGTTGTTGTTGTTGTTGTTTTTGTGGGTTTTTTTGTTTTTTTTTTGTTTTTTTGTTTTTTGTTGTTGTTGTTGTTGTGGGGTTTTTTTGTTTGTTTGTTGTTTTTTGTTTTTTGTGGTTTTTTTTTTTTTTCTTCTAGTAGTACAGCTATTGGTGTCGTGTGGGACTACCAACAAAAACTGGACCAGATGTTTTATCTACTGGAGTAAATGCTAATACTCACCCCTAAGCGGAGCAGGCACCAAGAACTTGTGAAACAGGTGCTACAAAACACATAGCTATATTTGGAAGAGATTTTTAAATACCACCTACATGGCAGAACATGAAGTATTGATTTCAAACTCTTTAATCATTCCTCTTGTGCAAAACCCCCACAAAGAAATACGTTGGGAGGAAGTCTGCAACAGGATGGATACACAGTCACAAAAATATGGCAACAAGTTCATAAGATGATACACTGCTAAATGAAAGATAAACTACCTTTCCAGGATATAACATCCTCCGTGTTACATTTTATGACCAGAAAAACATTTGCAAGAAAAACACTTGACATACTTAGAGTTTTGAAAAATTACCCTCTTGAGCATCCAGTAGGATACAAATCATTCCCTAGAGCACCATGAGTTCTAACATCCTTTAAAGAACAACAATAGATTAACCTTTTAATGTATGTCACAGGTAAATTATGGTCAGTTAACTGAAGCAGTAGATTTTAATGCAATCAGATGCACTTGATTTTAAATAAAAATTGTCTTAGAAGTACACTAAAGTAGGAAGATGATAAAATGTCATGAATTAAAGAACTTTGATTTGACCTACTTGAACATATGGACTGTAACAGTCTTGTTCTGCAGTACACAAAAGTTCCTGGCAAAGTAAAGCTTTTGCAGATCTCACTTTTGTAAAACTAAGTAAAAGAGAAAATTTATTTCTTCTTTCTGTCTCTTTTGCTTCATTCACCATCTATCTCAAACTCTAAGTGGCAGAGAGGGATATGGCATAAATTAGGCATATAAATTAGGCAAATGAAGGCAACAAAACATGTTATGTGCACAAAATTAATGACACATGACTTGAAGTGTTTAGTCAGGAAGTGCAAATAAGAAGGTATGAGACCTTTAATCAGTACATCTTTAACAAACACTACTGAGGATATAGAAATTATATTCTCAACGTTTTATAATTTAGATGATTCTGCCTGGATGTTGCTTAGATTGGCACATTCATCTGTCTTATTTCAGGACTGTTCTTTCTGTCTCTTAAAGTAATCTTGATGGCAGTAGTACAGTTCTAGTAAGTAGTGATTTGTGAGAAGAGGTGATGACTGAACATTTGCAGAGACAGTTCTTCCCCTTTCATTCATTATTTTTCTTTTGAATTTAGGTTAAAATATAAAATCTGCTTGGAACAAAGAATAGATGTGAATCCTCTGTTCCACCCAGCTAGGCAGCCCATTCCAGTGCCCAGTGACTCGTTCTGTGAAGAACTTCTCCCTAATACCCAACCTAAACCTCCCCTGGCACAGCTTAAGAGTGTGTCCTCCTGTCCTGTCACTGGCTGCCTGGGAGAAGAGACCAACCCCACCTGGCTACACCCCCCTTTCAGGGAGTTGTAGAGAGTGATAACGTCACCCCTGAGCCTCCTGGTTAAACACCCCCAGCTCCTCATAGAACCAGACCATTCTCCAGCTCCATTGCCCTTCTCTGGAGATACTCCGGCATGACAACATCCTTCCTAAACTGAGGGGCCAGAACTGAACACAGGACTCAAGCTATGGCCTAACCAATGCCAAGTGCAGGGGAAGAACTGCTTCCCTGGTGCTGCTGGCTATGCTATTGCTGACACACACCAGGATTCCATTGGCCTTCCTAGCCACCTGAGCACACTGCTGACTCAAGTTCATCCTGCTGTCAGTCAGTATCCTCAGGCCCCTTTCTGCCTGACTGCTGTCCAGACTCTGTCCCCAGCTGACTGTGTTGCAGGGGGTTGTTGGGGGAAAAGTGCAGGACCTGGCACTCGGTATTGTTAAACCTCATTGTGTTGGATTCAGCCCATCTATCCAGTTTGTCCAGGTCCCTCTGCAGAGCCCTCCTACCCTCCAGCAGATCAACACTTGCACTCAACTTGGTGTCACCTGCAGATTTGCTAATGGTGAACTCAATCCCCTCATCCAGATCACCAATAAAGATATTAAACAGGACTGGGCCCAGTCCTTGGGGGACACCACTAGTGACCACACACCAACTGGATGCAGCACCAATCCCCACCACCCTTTGGGCCCGGCCAGCAGCCAGTCCTTAACCCAGCAAAGAGTACACCTGTCCAAGCCATGGGCTGCCAGTTGTCCAGGTAGACAACATCCACAGCCCTTCCTGCATCCACCCAGCTGGTCACCTGGTCACAAAAGAAGATCAGGGTGGTCACGCACAACCTGCCCCTCCTAAACTCATGCTGTCTAGGTCTGATCCCCCAGCCATCCTGTAGGTGCTGTGTGGTGGCACTCAAGATGATCTGTTCCATAACCTTGCCAAGCACCAAGGTCAGGCTGGCAGAGCCTGTAGTTTCCCAGATCCTCCTTTCAGACCTTCTTATGGATGGGCATCACACTGGGTCCTGCCAAAAAATGACTGATTTTGTGACCAGTCATCTGGGACCTCCCCAGTGAGCCAGGTCTTATGATAAATGATGGAGCTTGCCAAGCTCATCTGCCAGCTCCCTTATCACCCTAGGATGGATCCCATCTGGTCCCACAGA
Source organism: Sinosuthora webbiana (assembly GCA_013397395.1). Lineage (NCBI taxonomy): Eukaryota > Metazoa > Chordata > Aves > Passeriformes > Sylviidae > Sinosuthora > Sinosuthora webbiana. The sequence continues at coordinate 71,002 of VXBN01010530.1, forward strand.
CTAATGAGCATCCAAGTGGCTCAGCAGATCACTAGTTTCTTTCTCCTGGATTACAGGGGTCTGTTCTGCTCCCAAAATTGTGCTGATGGGCACCAGTCCTTTAGAAATTTATAGATAACATGGGCTACATCTTGTTCCTTTGATCATCCATCCTTGCTACTAAAGCAGAACACCACCTGTGCTCCTGTCCCATCAACCAATTGACCCAGAGCCTTGAAGTCCTTTTTAATTATCCTGGTATTTTTCTTATCAACCTCATCATTGCCAATGTGGATAACCAGCAGAGGGTTATAATCAGAGGGCTGAATTAGTTCAGAGAGCCCCCCAATAATATCCCATATCTGAGCTCCAGGGAGGCAGCATAGAAGTATCTACTCCATAATGAGGAAATGTGTTGGAATTGAGGCTTTTACATTTATGGAACGTTATAATATGTTCTCAATTATTAATTATTAATCAATTCACTTTAAAAATGTGAGGATCAACATCATCCAAGAATAACTGAAGCTAGGTGAATTCCTATGGTCAGTACACTTACTATTACTTCTGCAGCAGTCTTTTTGAAAATGGAGACTAGAAGGATGGAAAGAATGAAGAAGAATGAAAAAAAGACTATAAGGCCTGACACTATGAATTCTTCATTTCCCCCTTCTAGCTAGTTTAAAACCTCTTTCCTCATTCTTAAGAGTGCATTCCCCAGAAATTAAGTAAAATCATTCCCTATTTTGCTTACCAAAGGGCAGAGGGAACCAAGCCAAGGTCTGTTCCCATCCTGTTCTGGCTTATAAAGAGTCTTAATTCTTGGTGGAGTCAACTGCTCCCAAAGGCATGTAGCAGTACCATAAATATTTCAAATACCAACTGTATGCTGGGAAGCTCCGGGAGGCATTGGGGTCTCAGTGGAACAAGATGCCTCCCCTGGGAAGTCATGAGGTTGTGTAATGCTGAGCTGTGCTTACGGGGATAACCAGGCTTCCTGTGTTGCTTATTAAAACTTAGATTACTTCTTGTTCCTTTTAAGTCTACATTTGTGGTTTCTTATTAACCATTCCTTTAGCATATTATCAAAGTCTGATGATACAAAGTTCAGTGTGTGCATTCCTTTACTTTTAGTCCAGTTTCCCCAGGAATATGGCTTGCAGCTATAGCATTTGTCAGCTTTTTGTGTTGCCTATCTGCCAGCCCCTGGAAAATCTGTTAGCTACTTCTGCCCAAATTCAACAGGGAGCTGAAAGACTCATCTGTCTACATTTCCTGCAAGTCTCATGAAAATAACTGGCCTCAAAGGTCAAGGGGATACAGACATTGCTGTCCTGGCAGCAAAGGCTGCAGCATGAGTGCAGTCGTGGCTAGGCATAGGAGAACCCACATGGAAGTTCACCCTCAGAAAAAAATAATATAAAATAAGGCTTTATTAGTTCCACTGTTTATGGAACTACTTGATTTAGGTAATATATCTACATTGGAAAATCAGATGACAGAAGATCTTTGTTAATTTATGGATCGTTAACAATTTTGTATACTAATGTATTTGCCTGATCCTGCTGCCATCAACATCAAAGGGATCTTTCCACCAAGTTAGGAGGTAATTGGACTAGGCCCATGCATAAACATTTATAATACTAACATGAAAAGATAATTATTTTGTAAAAGGCTCCAAAGCAGAAACAAAAGAAACATTTTAATCCAGTTCTAAATACTGTGGTAGATTTCACTTATACAAAACAACAGCATAAAAGGAAACCACAAATTCATATTCATAAAGTCATAAATGAGTGTACCATAAGTGCAAGTTATGTTCACTTCCTTCACTATTCCTGCAATTTTATTATATTTTGGAATTGAAACTTTCCATTATTCAGGAACACTCTGCTTACAGAGAAGGTTTTCATTGAAGTGCAAGATGGCCAAAGTTATTCTGCTGCATGGAAAATTAATGTATATGAGGTATGGGATTCCATGACTCCTTTTTAAAAACCTCTATATAAATTAACATGAGAATATTCAGAAGGCTTGGCTTTCACGGGTTCATGGAAGTCCTACAGAGGCTTTGGTAAATGCCTCCATTGAGGAAATATTTCATATCCTCCAGTAGCCTGCTATTCCACCCAAGAGACCATTCATATGCTTTTGAACCTAAGTTAAAGCTCAGCTAAGAAGCCATAGCCATTAACTGTCCAGATTAATCCTGTATTGGAAAATCCTTCGGGGGGGATGGAAATTCCATGGCAAACTCTTAGCAGATTTTCCACAGTATTGTTCTTGTAGGGAAAAAGAAGGGTTGTGTTCCCACAGAATGATCAATGGGCCCAGTCCAAGGGGCTTTCACAGGATTTTCAGGGTCTAGGAGTACCAATCACACATAAAACTCCCGTGTCTTCTGACGGCATTTTTGATCTACTTCTCCCAAAAATTGTATTATGATGTTCTTCCTCTCTTGTTGCCGATATATATATATAATATATATAAAAATATATATAATATATATATAATATATATATATACATACATATAAAAGAAAATTATTTCTTTTTGCTTAAAGTGTGAGCATTTGAGGTGTCTGTTCTAAGAGAAAGTCATCGACTGGTTGCTGATTCTACTTGAGACCAAATTAGTTGGGAGAAAAGGCTTCAGGTGGGAAGGTGTGAAAAGTTATAAAGTTATGGCAGTAGTATTTAATTTAAAATATTTATAAGCAGACTCCTATTTTACTCTCCTTGTGTGGCAGTAATTCTGGGTAAAGTTCTTTCTGTAAGATCACCATGTCCCGTGAAGAGCTAAAGAGGACAGTATGACACTCAGAGCTTAGGAAACTGCATTACAGCTTGGTTTACCCAAAATATGTCAGGAAAAGAGAAGACTGCTGTGAAAGAGACCTGACTGCCACAAGAGAATACAGTAGAGAAACTGGATCAAATTATTACCAAAACAGCAAGAAATAAGACTTCATTAAATAAATTAACCATGTCTATGAGTAATTTGAAACAACTATATCAAGGAAGATTATCTGAATTGTCATTTTTTCTTAAGAAGGCAGAAATAGAAATGAAGTGTTATGAATTCATGATTTATTCTGTGTGGCAATAATTCTGTAAGTATTCTAATGGAAATGGCTTTCCCTGGATAGTAGGAATGTAACGCAGTACAGTTTTTTGTTTGTAGAGTTCCCTCTTCTAATTTACCTTTCTGTAATATTTTGTTAAAGTCTTGTTTACTACCAGAGTGTTATTAGACTTCAGAAGTATCATTAGACTGCTCGTAGCGGCTTTGCTGCAAAAAAACTAACATTATATGTTAATAATATTTTGTGAGGATGTCACCACAGCATACAGAAAATGGTCACTAGTTTGGTTTGAATTTGCCATGCAATATTAGCAGAATAATTTTTAAAATATCAAAAAGTAGTAATTGACATATCTACATAATGGATTGTTTGTTTCAACATAATATTGTTTATGTATGCGACAGAAAAGGCAAAGAAAAGAAGAACTATGTCATCCAGCTGAGAAAGGAAGATGCCTGCTGCTCTCCAGCTTCCTGAGAAGTTTTGAACTGGTATTACTCGTGCATGGCACTATGCTCTCACTGTTTCCTAACACACTGTGACTGAACCTTTCTCGATGCTGTAACTGATACTGTCCATCGTGGGAGGCCTATTAGAAAGAGACACATAGAGGTAATATAGTGGTTGGTGGCTGGAAAAAGCATGAAACATCTGGACTCAGTGTTGTGCATTAATGCAAAGTGGAAGTGTCCTCACCTAAAGAGACTGAGGATTTGCCCAGAGTCATCTGTGCTGTGCTGTGACCATACTGTTCAAGAAGGAGGATAATATAGATTCAAGTCCTCTCAGGTAGAGAAAATATCTCCTTAACACTTCCCACCTTCCTAGGCTGTCTGATATGAGGAAAAGCCCTGACAGTAATACCACTAGAAATCTGATTTTCCATCTCCCTGACTTTTACCAGTGTATACCTAAAAACCAAAATACTTCAGTGTCCTAAATGGCAAACTAATGACTAAAAGCTACCAATAAATATTTCAGCTCTGGAGAATCAAAAATCAGATTTCCCCAATGTGGATGAATTGGGTTCCATTCAATTTTCCAGATTTTAATCTTGATGAAGAGGAATAAAAATATTCAAATGGCTTTATTGTCTGTGTAATTGGTTTGACAGCTGAATAAAAAATTGCCACAAACCAAAACCCAAAAATAAACAGAAAAAAACCACCAAGAAACCACTTCAGAGTCTTTGCCCCCCAAGCAAGGTTTGTTGTGTAATGCAGCAGAAATGAGTGTCACCCTTCAAAGACAAACTCTTTCAGATTGTGTTGAATAATTCATTTTCTGGTTTTTGACTGAATTTCATAATGGTTGGCTTGTCAAGAATCCATGTGATCATGTAGAGCACACTTGGATAAACGTAAAGATGTTCAGCTTTCTCATCTGCCTTGCTGGGGTATAAAAAATTGTCACATTATCCCTTAGATTTCCAGCTAATTTTTGCTGATGGAGGTGAATGGTCACTGAAACACAGTATTATCATTGTTGCCATACCTCCTGTACTGGAAAAGATGTTATTACTACATTTGCTGTTGTTTGCTTTTGTATAAAAAGAAGAGACTTGAGCTAAAAACGTCATCTGTTGAGCACATATGCTTCTATTTCCAAGAATCTGGATAATTTAATTATATTATCTGTTACAAAATGTTCTTCATACAAAAAGTGGTATTTGAAAAAATTATTTTAATTAATACTGAATTTTAATGCATGTCAAAAAATGTCATTTTTTTCCCAGACAGAATATGCTCTTGTTGACTGATGTGATATGGGTAAATTCATGTAAAATGATAATTTAGTCTATTAACTATCACTTTTACCAGCTGGCAAACATTCACCTTCAGCTCTACCTTTTTTTTTTTTTTTTTTTTTTGTGGTATGTATTTGGTGCCAGAGTATGCTGAATATAGGAACTTCAGCCTCTCTTCTGAGCTACTGTTCTTCCCTCATTTACCACTATATCCTTTGCCAGTTGCCTCCATTTCTTTACTAAGGTTACACTTTTAGACAGTACTTTAAATAATTCCAATAATCTTTGGGAGAACTTATACATAACATAACAGAGTTCATTCAAATAAGAAATGAGCTCTGTTAAATACCCAAAATACAGAAATCTTTTTCTGAGTTTTTTATAAATTCAATATCAATTTCACAGGACTGTGTGAATAGAGATAGCTAGCTACAATTCTGTGAAATCGGTAGAAAATGTGTGCTTTTAAACTTGCCGAGGAGAGGAGAGGAGAGGAGAGGAGAGGAGAGGAGAGGAAGCAATTGAAGCCAGGATACTAAAGAAGACCAAGGCTGAATACTCACAGAGGTGATAAGTGTCTTACAGATGTAAAGGCAGCTTACAGATAGTTCCCCTAAATGTCCAAATTTCATTGCTTTACACATGCATACATACCTATATCGCAGAGAAATTTTCTTTGCATTTAGTAAGACTTTCCTTGGGACTTAGGAATTCCTTAGCAGAATTCCAGGTAAAGACGGATTTGGAGGTGTTGTCTCCAAAGGTCCCAGTACCTGACAGATGAGATTAGGGACCAGTGATACCCCGAAGTGTGAAGGTACCTGTATTATCCAAAGAGGACAAAATTGCCAGGTAACAACTTCCCTGTCACAACTTACTCAAATTATGCAACAATATCCAGCCCTCCACTTCAAGCACTGCCACTCCCTTCCTTCACCAGCACTGGCTCTAATTGCATTTAAAGCAACACAGAGGTTAAACTAACATGCAATTCTGACAGAGAATCACCATTCTAGAAGTTCAGCATTAGCTAGTGGCCTTTAGAAATTACCTTTTTCTTATATTAGGTTGAGATTATATTTACTTGTAATTGCTGATTTTTCAGTTTTTGTATTTGGAATATTTTAGTAGTATAGTTTTAACCCTCATATAACCTGAAGGAAGACCTACAAATATATGTAGACGTAGAAACAGCACTTTGACTAACATTAACATTGGTCATTTCAATGTTATTTTTAAAGATACTGGTGATTTTGTTACTCTTCTAACAATACTAATAAAGAGAAAGGAAGTATTTCATCATAGCTGTGAAATAAGCAGAAAAATACATCTAAATGGAGTCCTAGGACTACCAAAGAACCATTTCTCTGCCCCTCTTCACCAAGCATATTGACAGTTTGTGATTTCCTTTAGGTTTTATCCAGAAGTAAAGGTCATCAATAACTTGTCCCACCTGACAGAAACTGCCAGGGCATGGTAGAACTTGAGCTTTCATCTCATTCATCTGAAATACATGTCACAACAGGCAACAGCCATTGTCTGCACTGTCCCCAAATTATTGAAAAAACTCATTTTATAGCCCTAGTGCACCTTGGTATTGATTCCAGTGAATGAAATATGTGAACAATAAAACAGGAAAGTAACTAAGAAAACAGGCAGAAATAAATATTTTGGAATGAATGGGAAGTTTTGCAAAAGACAGAGCACCTGATTGCTCTGATTTGAACTCCAAACAGTAATTTCAGATAATATGGCTGCAATGTAATCTAATATTTCCATATTGAATAGCGAACACTATTCCTCAATTAATATTTTCCCCAGCAGAAGGTTTAAATAGAAAGACACACTTTGGCATTTAAAGCAATATAATCTAAAGGACAACTGTCAGGTTTAACCTTTTACATGTCACGACTGTTAAATGGTTGAGACTATTGATAGACAAATGTATAACAGGGAAAAAAAACAACTAAAAAAAATAACCTGTAATAGCTTATAATACAAGCAACATTATTAATAACTAATGGCTTGTTCACATCTGAGAATTTCAAATATCCTGATAATACTCTGTGTGTTGACGTTTTCTGGGTAAGTAGTCTTGTTTCCTATTTATTCTACATATGCCATCAATATTGTCATGGTTACAGTCCAGCTAAATTATTAATACATATGTACAAAAATTCTGAGAGCAGACAGATTTAGAATGAAAGTAAGCATTCCAGCATTCCAGATTTGCACATTCCTTCTCTGCCTACAAAAAAAAAAAAAAAAAAAAAATCAGAATCATAGTTGAATAAAGTTACATGTATTTCACATAAGTAATTATTATGTAGAACTTTATGAAGTTAATTAGAGCATTTTTACCAGCTTCACTAGGTGTTCTCTCCTTTAGTTATGTGCACAAAGTTCTTCTAATGGACTGTTAGCTTCAGTGGGTTTTAGGAGTGAGACAAATAAAGATTTTTCTACTAAAAATATGTTCATCAGACAGTTATAGTTAAACCAAATTCTTTTTGTCACTCTTAGGCTTTAAATTTCACTTACTAAAAATCGCATTTTAATAGCAAAAAGAAAAAGCATTGAATATAAACTAAGATGTCTGTTTGAATTATTCAGGGTGATCTGGAAAAATTAATTGATACAGAGAGAATAATGGATGTCCTAGGAGTATTCCTTTTGATAATTTTCACTTTTCTTTGCCTATGTTGTAATTTTTTTAAAAAAATAGTTTTCTTATAACAAATGTAAAATATCAAAGGTATTATGGAATAACTCATAATATAAATACCAAGGTGGACTTGAAATACTGCAGACTGCATAATTACAGGTTTTTTAAGCTTCAGCTAAAGAATTAAAAATACCTTATCTTTTTCATATTTTTAAAGTTGTGTCTCAGAATTGTTATAGTGAGAATGAATACCCACAGAACTTTAAGAATTAGAAGAGTCCATTTGTATAGTTTACTCCAAAAGGTTCTCTATAAAACATACAATCTAAACACAACTGCATCACTTAAGCTGAATCAAGGACCCCGCTTTCTTGTACAAGTGAAAACAAAAAAAAACCCAAACAAAACAAAGCAAAGAAACAAAAAACCCACCAAATTTGAGAGATAAGAAAATGTTATTAAAAAAATAATGTGTTGGCACCTTGATCTGCTGAAAGTAATGTTGGATGACCAAGGAAAGGAAGGTAATTCAAGATGCTTTTGCCCTGCCTTGATGCTGGACATAAACACGGAATTGTGTAGAGAGGACATGGACTTTTTTACGTCCCACTGCCTGCTGTTCTGAGTCTCTTTCATGTAAGTCAAAGGAACTTCAAATTGTTGTCCTTTTCCTGATTGCCTGCTCAAGTTCTTGAGACAGTATCAATGGTTTTATCCTCATAAAATCCACTACAAAGACTAGTATGTCAACAGGACTGGAACACCACTGTAGTCTCGGTCTGACCAAAACATCCAGCTTGAAGGCTGAGAAAAACATTTCCAAAATGCACATCAGCACAGTGACAGTGCTACACTTTCCCAAGATGGACTGTAGCTGAGACAGAGGGTGAAAAAGCTGTATACAGCCTCTACAATAGTCACAAGTGTGGTCTGCTTGCTGGTTGCAAATCTAGTAATGAAAAATCACCTGTAGAACCAAATCGACTGGACAGAAAAGAATACCTTTTTACTCCTACTCTGCATGGTTGTGAAGAGTTTAGCAGACACAGCATAACAGCAAATCTTTCTCCTTATCACTAACTACGAAAACTCTAACAGCCTCACTGCCATAAGGTAACAGGAGCCCTGTAGCACTGTTTCTGGTAGAATTCAAAGATTAGCTTGTGAGGGTTGATTAACTTTTTTTTCAAACTTCTAACCTAATTTCTTTGGTTTTTATGAAGAAAAAAAAAAGATTGTTTTAATAATAAAAATGTAAAGAGAGGGAAAAAAAACAACAGTCAAGCACTCAAGAGAATACATTATTAATATTAAACCTTACAAAGTCTTTCATAACTAAACCACTATCATGAGTTAAATCACACTAAAAATCTACCTACATGCTCTAGAACCTAGTTACTATGGGGGTGGATTATAAAAGGCTGTAATCAGCTGTGGGGGCTAGACCAACTAACTAAGAAAGGAAATGGGAATTGTGTCTTTAACATTATCCCAAAAATAAGGCATTTGCTAGAAGGGGGGTCAGCTTCAGCTCAAAAGCAATGATGACCTTAACATTGAGAGAAGAACTCTTCTGATTTAAAAGCTATGGCATATTAGGCTGTTGACATTAATCCCCTATATATCAAGAGGGAAGGACTGGGAGAATAATACTGATAATGTCTTGTGGTTTTATTCTTTTATTGTTAGAAGTGATAGAATTTGAAATATCTAGGCAACTGCTAATATATTGCAAATTCCTACCAGTGAGTGGTAGGATGCTATTCCCCATAACTCTATCCAACACCTCTATCCCCATTTCTTGTCTGCCTGTTCTCTATGAGTCTGAACTAATCAAACCATCCTCCTTCCCATCTTTCTTATTGCTGAGACTTCTCCTCAGGGCTTGTTTCCTCTCACCATCATTTTTCATGTGAAATGGTAATTTGTGCGGCAGAAATGTTTTGAGAAGCAGGAGATGCTGTGTTCTCTTCCTGACTGCATCACTGCCCCTGTTACAAGCAAGTCATCTTACCTTCCTGCTTGTTTCCTTAACTCCCATCCAAGTCTCTAAAGTTAAGATTCCGAGGTCACACTTGAACAGACGTGCTGTTCAAAGCACTGGGTATACAGCTACATTCATTTGCTTCTTGCAGCCAAGCCTGACCAGGAAACTACTGAACGTGTCTTCCTGCAGACTGAAAGAAAAGGTGTATGAACTTGCATGATGTTGAGTATCTCCTAATGTCAGATGGGTGTATTAACATTTGTTGAAGCCTACAACAAAATCCAGACTTGCAACATCTCTCAGGCTACTTAGCAATTTACAATATGAATCACCATATTTCTAATTATGTACAGGAAAAAAACTTTAACAAAACCCAGGGATTAGCAAATAGATATTTCTAATATACTGAAATCAGCCATGGAAAGCCAATTCGTATCGTGACATGAATAAGAAAATATTAACAAAAAAATCACAGTAACGAGTAAGTAAGGCCTAAATATCCTTGGCAAAAAACAGTTATATGTGGGGGTTTGTCCTAAGATGTTATAAAAACTAACACAGACTAAACAATTGTTATGAATGCTGACCTATTCCACCTTGTTCTCTCACTGTAACCATACTCCAGTTACTTTAGACATATGGACTTTGCAAATGGTATCTAAGCTGTACGTGGTTCTAACCAAGATATTAGAATGCTGAGCAGATAGTCTGTCTTCTAATTATCCATTAAGAGAAATAAAGAAGCTCAAACATTTTATAGAAACACACATTTACTCTGGGAAAATCTCTCTGCTTTACTGTCATAAGCAACATAATCTTCCTAGGATTAATGGATGAACTAGCAAAATCTGATTCCCTCAACATACTCTTGGTAGATACCAGAAGATAAACTTCTTAATTTGGCATACATGAAGTTGCTGTAATCAGAACAGCCTTTCACATTGTCCTAAACATTTTTGCTAACCCACACCACCATCCACAGAAACTGAGAAGGTGATTATAGACATAAAGGAAATCAAATCAGTAGGGATAGGTGGCTTTTATGGCCAGTTATACTTATCAGCATTAAAATCCAAAAAGAGCTAGAAAAAACACTGGAAATTTGCTGTGATTTCTTGGAAAGAAAGCTTCTATCCAGCCTTAATAAAGACATCAAAAATAGATTTAATTTGCTAAGTAAGTAATGGGGCAGGTTGAGATTGTTGTAACAACCTCTGGTATCTGTGACTTCCAGCCAGAATGTGCAATGGTACCTGAAAAGGTTATAGAAGCATTGTCAGGAAACCCACAGGGGGTTATACAGCCCCCTTGCCATAAAGCAGGATCAGCTATAATTGCCTCTCAATCAGCTGCTGATGGCTTGTCTGGGTCATGAACTACTTGTATTGCAAGTCCAGAGACTCCTGAAAGGCTCTGCATGAGCCAGCTCACATCCATGAGAAGGAGAGTTGTGTTGGCAGGACACTGACACGCTGGTGTGCTCCACATTCACCAGGTCCCCACACTCTGCAGTCACCACTGTCACCAGATCTCTCTTTTCCCCATTTCATTCTCATGGAGTGATCCCATAGACCATCTTGCATTTATCCTATATTTCCTGGACTTTGAGGTAGGGTTGGGTTTCAGGTGTTTTGTTTCTTTCCCTTTTCAGCATTTGATTAAGCTGAAAGCCAGAAGACAAGCTGTTTTGTCCATATTTGAATCAGCCAATTGAAGAGTTTCAAGCTCAGACAAGTTTTGATGAGTTTGAGCTGAAATCAAAAGTATTACAGTTGGGCCCTGACTTACCTTGGTAAGAAGCTACCCACCAGCTTTGTCTGCACCCACCAGCTTTGTCTGCACCCACCAGCTTCAGCCCTCCTGCTTTTCCTTCATGAGCTGTGTCCAGAATAGGAAGTACCTTGACTAGAATGCTATGAACTTTCCATGGACCTGCTAAGCTAGGGGATTAGCTATGACAACCCTATACATCCAGTGTATCCCTGATTCTATTTGATTTCATCTATTTTATACTGCAGTTATTGATACACGGCAGATTGCAGAGAAATAAACACAGTATTTTCAGATTTATATTCTAACATTTTAAATCTTATCAGTATGCAGCACTATGAAGAGGATTGTGGATGCTGATCTAATCCACCTACTTTTCTGGTGGCCAGATTTTCTGTAATAAAAATGCAAATAATCCCTAGAATGACATACCAGTTTAAAATACTTCTACTTTTCTTCAGTAAACTGACAGCAAATTGTCTTTCCTTGCCTATTTGTTAAGAATATTTTCTTCATGCTAAGGAAGCTAAATCCAACATGACCTTGAGTGTGATCAATTTACATATAACACTGCATTTCTAGATATAGTAGGTATTTCTCCCAATATGTTTCTGGTACGTATCCTTAAATAGATATTGACTCCCTAGTTCCTTAGCTTTGCAATTTTGAAGTTATATATTCTAGCACATTAAGGTCTGAAAAAATCCTTGGGTTGAATGCACATTTTCAGTGACTTAAGTGCAATGTGAAGAATTACACGTGTAAATGGCCATTCCTATTCATTAGCAGCTTATTTATTTACAATTTGTGTTAATATATAGCTTCTAAATTTAAGAAAAAAATATTCAAAAGTAAATTAGTTAGGCAATTGTATTTTAAAATTGCTCATGCAGTTGCTCTAAGGCCATTAAAAAAAAAGATACTTTTACTTCTATGTTCCACATGAGGAATCAAAGATGTATTAGGAAAAAGCTGCAAACCTGCTTGTTAGGTATTCCAGACTTAAATTTTGAACTACTGAGCTGTCCCAAGCTAAGGATTCAACTGAGAGGAGAAACTTGCAGGGCTAAAAAACACCCCAGAGACTTCCTGATAGGATATATATTCATCATGAAATGGTTCAAAACAATTCATACACAGATTGTTTGTATTAAAATGAATTCTTGTATTCACTTCCTCAATTTCCCACCTATTTCCATTTAGGGGTTTTGAAACACCTTGCAGCTACTAATGTAATAAGACCATGACATTTCTGTGAAGATGACAGAAATTATTCTCATGTGGTTTAGACTGATTCAGCACTGCTTGTATTAGTGGCAGGTTTCATCTTGATCCTTTTTCTTTTCTGGTAGTAGAGATTGCTCATGTGTATAACCTGTTTACGAAAGAGTTTATGTCAAGAGACTGCTACAAAGGAGACATAAATGATCTTAACAAACTAAAGAATGAAAAAAGAAATTTAATGTGCTGCAAAGACACAATGAGGTACAGAACAGAAACAAAAGATTTGTATAGGAAAAAAATACAGTTTTGGTATTAAAAACATCCACGTTCCCAAATTCAGAGATATATAGGGAGTTGCCAGTGTACATCAGCACAGTGGAAACGGCCTTTTGAATTGAAATGGGGACATTTTGATATTTTATTTAGTGTTTTGGAGGGGGTGGGGAGATGTTTTTATTTTTGGTTGTATAAATGTCTTCAACCATGTAATAAAATGAAATCATTTCAGTTATCACTATTGTGAATTTCAGACTTACAGGAAATTTACACTGAACATGTATTTTTCACATGGGGAGATTTACCAGAAGGTAGGGTAGTGAGTACAGAACTGAGGAATCAGTGAAGAGGATGGTAGTTTTCTCATATCACTTTGTGATTTTGCAAAAGCTCCGCATTCCATGATGACCAAGACAGCTATACAGCTCCACTCAGTTACTGCTGCAACTTCATCCAACCTAGATGTGGCCTCAGTACAACACTAACATTACAGGAGAACAAGCCCAGGAAATTTCAGCTGCTACAGCCTGTTTATCAGAATGCTTTTCTTCCTCCCACAGTTGTATTCAGCAGTATTTACTAACCTGTTTCTAGGGGAAATAAGGAGCTGGGTTTCACTTCAGTAGCTGAATCCACTTACTCCTAAGCTATTTGGATCAGTAGAACCCTTAATAAATCATGAAGCAGGTAGGAGCAGGGATAAATGCATTTCCCAGTAAGAAGAAAATGGATCAAGTGCTTCTTGCTGGGGAAAAAGCAGGGATATTCACTTTCCCTGTAAAGTCATCAGGTATCAGATTTTCTGATTTCCAAGGAGTACCTCATTGTCCCTATGGACTCTTCTCAGGTTTGGGGCAAGAGAATTCTCTACCTTTCCTGTTGAATCTGTGCCACTGTGCAATGAAGTATTTTGATTCCTGGAGCCAGAAGAGGATAACACAAGCATAAGCATGAACAATTTGTGACTTGTACCTAAAGGGCAAGACCTAAGGAGACAAGAAGCCTAAATTTTGGTCCTTGTTCCATACATATTTCTGTATTTTCCTCTCTTACACGCAGCTATCACAGGATAAACAGTGTATGAATCAGGGTACTAATCCTGTTCACAGCTGAAACCTCTCTCACTTGGCAGTCAGCTCAGAAGTTTGCTTTCTTTTTCTCAGGGCCCTACAACATTCTTATCTAAGCTGTCCATAGCTTTACTCTTCATCTGTTTTTGTACTGCTTCTAGAGCTTCTTTGTTCATTCACACACAAGCAAACAGGCACAGTAGGTCCAGTGAATTCTTTGTGTGTTGAATATACTGTACATCAGTACAGTACATGATGGGTAAGTCTGGCATGTCTGGGAAATATTGAACTGCCTGAGCATGCAATCCAACATGTCTGGGATTTGTACATAGTCCATGCTGGCTATGTCAACACCTCCTGGAAAAATACCACGTATTTTTCATAGACCAGTTCATTTCTTCACACGAGGGGATTAATACATTGTAATCAGTTCACTTTTCATCTTTTGATAAAATAAGCCTATTAAATTCAAGCCTCTGACCACATATTGTACAGTGCAGCATCCTCCCTAGCACTAAAATCACTGTTGTGATTCCTTTCTGCACAATCTCAGGTTTGTGAACAGTGTTTTAAAAATACAGTCGCAGGAACTGTATGCCTCATTCAAAAAGCAATCTCAGCAATGCTATACATGGAAGGCAAAACCCCTTCATGTGCCTCGTCAGTAAAATACATAACCAAAAGGCAGTGTTTCCAGGTTGTAGGAAACAGTAGGTTTTTACAAACTACTCTCATCCAAATCACAGCAGGTTTTTTGGTGGAAATTTCTGGTGAATCAAAAGTACTCTGACCCCTGCAGGTGCTTCGGCAAACTGACAGGAGAGGACTGAGGATGAGGCGAAGAAGAATTTGCATTTTGGAGGAAATGGCACAAAACTTCTTACTTGGTGTGTTGCTTCACCAGGGAGTATCGTTCATTTTGCATAACATTCAGAGCTTGAGGCCTTGTCTTATATGACCTTCAGGGTGCTTTCCTGACCTACTGCTTTCCAGAATTCAGAAACATACAGTGTTTTTGGTTGTCCTCAAAGGTATACCCTGGCTTTGTTTATACCGAAACACAGTGCATTTAGCCAGACCAGCTTGTCATTTACTTTCTAAATCTGTTAAAAAAATATATCACAGTATTACTTCAGCTACTACTGCCCAGTAAATCGCTGCTTGTCCATTCATTGTTGAGATATGTCAGCTGAATGGCCCAAATCCATGTAATGTATGCTGCATCAAGTGTTTTATTGCAATAATGGGGTTTCACTGAGAAAGACCAATGTCTTGTGAACTACTGAGACTAATAAAAACATTGTAGCTCTTGAAAAATATCTCCTACAATTTAGTTTAATATCTGAATGGATCACAATACAGCCTGTTATCCTGCTATAAATGTTGCAATAATGTCTAATAATGTCTATTTTAAAATAGACAAATATGCAAAACACTTCTTTTTAGACAAATATGGAAATACTTTATTTATCAACATCATGTTACATGGTTGCACTGTTTCCATTACCAATGAGCCTGTTCTAGCAATAGGGAATCTTTGATACAGTAGGTATTTAGGCTGGAGTTAACAAGAGTGAAATTACAGTGCTTTTAAAACTCACCTAAAAGGCATGCTAGTGCTGACAGAGCTTTACACTATAGTGTTGTCTCTTCCTGGTGGCAACTTTGCATTGCCAGTTTGGAGCTTTGCTCTTCCATGGCAACTCCTTGGCTGATAAGAGAACAGGTTGTGCCAAAGTGGACATGTGTGTGCGACTAGAGAAACTGTAGAAACCATACCTTGGCCTCTCTGTAATAATCTGTATTAAGGTTCCAAACCCCCCTTCCCACTGGTACATGCAACGCATGCCTTCCCAGGCTCAGCACCCTGCAGCTGACAAAATCCAATGGCTTCATACGCTAAATGACCCCAGTTCCGGGCATTCCTGACGGCGGGATACATCGTTCCCAAAGCTGCCATCGCACCTTGGGCTGGGCAGGACACAGCAGTGGCAGGTCCCACTCGGAGATTATACCGAGGGGCTGCCCTGTGCGGCCAACTACCTCCTGTTTCCTGCCGTCTCCTCCGCCCGCTCGCTGCCGCCCGCGGACAAGGCAGCATTGTGACCTTCGGCAACACCGTTCCTCTTGGTTCCTCTCCCACCGCTCCCTCGCCCCGGCTCGGGGCAGGCACCTCCGGCCAGCCGCGCTCCGCCGGAGCGAGCGCCGCGCCGAGCGCTGCCGCCTGCCGGCCTCGCAGGGCCAGCGCCACAGCGCCGCCGCACCTCCCGCCGCCGCTCCGGGCCGT